>APFE031679546.1:0-32743 GCA_000404065.3 Pinus taeda
ATACTCAATAAACTAAATTAAATTCCCTAAATTACTACCTAACTAAATTAAACTAGCTAGATTAGCTAAATTGTTAAGTTACTTACCTCTGCAGGCTTTCTCCTCGCTCCTCGCTCCTCGCTCTTTAGCAATTGCTCCTTGCTCCAAACTCTTGCTCTTCAAGCTCCTCAACTTCTTCAAACATTCACAATGAAATGTTTTTATGCCCAAAGAGCTTTTAAAACAAAAAAAAAAATAAAATTTAAAATTTAGTTTTTTTCGGGTCCGCGAAATTTTTTTCCGCCGACCCGCTCCCGGCCAGCTTAAAATCGCTCCCGAAGTGATTTTTTAAAGCCCGGGAGCGACGGAGCGGCCGCTCCCTAGGTCGCTCCCGAAATCGGCAGGGAGCGAAATTTTTTTGGAAAGGAGCGCGCTCCCGAAAATCGCTCCCATCCAGGAGCGATTTAGGGAGCGCGCTCCCAAGCCGCTCCGAAGCCGCTCCCGCCCGAAGCGCGCTTCAAAAGTGGGTTCGAAGGGGGGGCGCTCCCCCGCAACTATGAGACAAACATCATGACACGTGCTAAGGATCAAGTATCACTCCGAATCACCCAACAAAATCAAACTCTGTGATTCAACATAACTATATTTAATACAAAAACTTCAACAGCCCAACAACCCAACAACCTAACCTCTGAGATTGAACTGCTGATACCACAATAGGTTCGTATTCACAAATATAAGAAAAAGACACGAAGTGCAGCATTCACACGTTAAAAAAGTCGAACCATGAACAAAGCGAGTATCCCAAAATTCCTAAAACCAGAAGAACTCGGAAATTCATCATGGACCTGATTTTTGCAACATATGAAGGATTGCTATTTGCAACAAACAATGTCCTGGTCGTTTTCCGTGTATGTAACCAAATACATCAAACATCATCTACGGTCATGGAAGTTTTAAGCAAAAACCCCAACCAAGCAATGCCATTGACAGATACAACAAAAGCATAAACCCAACAAAAATACCAGAAACTTTATAGACTGATCCCCTGTCATTCCCAAACCGTTAAAAATGCATTCACAATGATGAAATAACCATAAAAATGCATTCACAAAGAGGAAATAACCATAAAAATGCAATGACCCAAAATTCATAAGTACCAAAAACCCAGTAACGTCTCTCAATCGTCACTGTATGCCTGGAAAAGAAAAAGAGAGTTCATACCTGTCCAGCGCTTCTAGATACTTCTATTTCCTTATCGCAAAGATTATCTTAACAGAATGATAGTTGTCCCCGAATTTGGTAAAGCCCAACAAGTAGTTCTCGGCTTCATCGAATTTTCCGGCCATCAAAAGTTCTTTAAAGAAATCCAGGTTGAAGTAAATACCGGATTCTTTCTCCAACCTGGGTCATGCGTGTCAAGGAAAATTAGACCATTATTCACAAGTGACATTTGCAGAATCGATTGATAGACTGAACGAAATTATTCAAGGGCAGAGTGCAGAGACTGACATGTGAGCTGCTTCTGAGTACTTTCTTTCATTTAGAAACTGCAATAGGATGAACAGAAGCTCTTTGTCCAGAGACAACAGATCTTGGGCCAAAGACATTGTGCTCCACTTCAATGATCTGGTCATCCTATTGCACTTTCTTTCATTTAGTAAACTGCAATAGGATGAGCCTGAAAGGCTTTATGCCAAAGGTCTTGCACCAAAAATTAATGAATTCCGCCGGTGCCCACCACCCAAAGGCTGAAGGACCAAACAACCAAATACTCTGATCATGTGGTGATGGGTGCAGAGGAGTTAAAACAAGAAGTCTGCTGGACAGAGAATGTAGATGACTAGGTTTGGGTGCAGAGGACTTATAACAAGAAGTCTGCTGGACAGAGAATGTAGATGACCAGGTTTGGGTGCAGAGGACTTAAAACAAGAAGTCTGCAGGACAGAGAATGTACATGACCAGATTGGTGCAGAGGACTTAAAACAAAAGTCTGCAGGGCAGAGAATGTACATGACCAGATTGGTGCAGAGGACTTAAAACAAAAGTCTGCAGGGCAGAGAATGTATATGACCAGGTTTGCAGAACAGAGTGTTGTTGAATTATTGATTTTAATTCAAAACAAACGTAATGGCACAGTGCATCCAGATACCAGTGGAAAGTGCGAGTTTATCATTTACTGAGACACCCAAACGAGTGGCAAAAACTGCAACACGAAATCTTGTTCTTGATTTATTAACTAGCAGGGCAATGTGTTATATAGGGGCTGAGTCGAAATGAATAGCCATGTGTTATATAAGGGCTGAGTAGCAATGAATAGCAATTGACTGTACAGAAAGAAATAACAAAAAGTACAGTTCTTGTCTTTATTTTCTTTATTTTAGCACTTATCGTATCAATAATCCCACGGCCTTATCAGGGTTCGTACTGACATTACGTGTCAAGGTCATACGGAACGACAAAAATGTTCGAGACTGAAAAGTGCATGCCGACAAATATCTCCTGCTTTTTTCTGCCAAGGTCGATCTCACGTTAAATTCGTTTTATTTATTTTTAAGATTGTTTTGACTTATATCACATTCGAATTCCCAAGAAAGTAATATCTAACATCTATGTGGACTCATTAAGTAGTGAACAATTTGGAGACATATACTGTGAGTTATCAGCTATATTTTTCGAATTTGTTAATATTTTTAAATGTAATATTAAATATTAATTTTTAGGTGATTGGTTGGAAAAGTTAAGTTTATTTATTATATAATTTTTTTCTTTTATAAAGGTAAATAATTCAACAAATTTTAAGTATTTAAAAAAAAATTCAGTACTTTTGGGGTAGCTCAATTGACAATGGTCGTGGAAATGAAGTCTCACATAAGCAGAAGTTTCTTGGATTGATGCTAGCAAAAGAGTAAGGGAACCAAAGACTAAATATTTTGAAAGACTCTCAAATAGTTAATGAAATTCTAAGGAAGAAACCACTTCCAAAAGACCTTCACGTGAAGGCTATTATTAAAAATGTAAAGGGACTTCTATCAAGACTTGAAAAACACAAAATATATCACATTGACAAAAAACACAACCAACTTGCAAACCCATTAGCTAATGAAGGATATAGTTTATTCAATGAAGAATTAAGAAGAAAAAACACCAATATAATCTACACTATCCGAGGAACAATGAAAATAAAATAAGGGGAAATGGTCCCCAAATCTTAATGAAATGAAGTGTTAATGTTGACGCGGGATGGAGTTACCCTCATCAAGTCAACGTTAATGGGCGGTAGTGGTGACTGAGCAGAATGTTTGCATGAGGTCATCTAAGGTCTAGGATGCTTGAACTTGTTTTGTAGAAGACAACTATCACTTTTGAAGGTGGAGACTCATGTGGTATGTGATGGCTCCCAGTTTGAGAGTTTATAAAATTGGTAGGAAAAGTGGCCACTCAAAGAAGTTGGTGTTTATTGAATAGTCCAACATCCCCATAAATCAAGGTGCAACAAATTAACACCCATTCGACATGCTTAGCTATGCCCCTTCTAGTAACTTTGATTCCTGACTAGCATAGAGGGAACATGTGTATTGTAAGAGAGGTTTTGGCCTCAACAAAGATTTTTGGGCGACTGCAGTGTAGTCACTAAGGGAAGCATTCATTTCAAGGTAAGCCTAAGGGTATCTCTTCCTTATTTAGATCCCTTTATTCATAGTCGTGGATATCTTGAACTAAATTTTAAAGGGAAAATGTTGAAATTCACAAAGGTGGTGAATTTTTTAGATTATTATAGTAACCATATGTTCAAGTTTCCCACTTCATGGATGGTGAGGGAATGATTTTTTTCATAATTGATTATTAACTTGGAGATTGCGTGTCTATTTTTATTTAAGAATCAAATCTAGGATGGAGACATTTAGAAGTGTGTTTTTTAGATGAGTGGGTGATTCTAGTAGGCATGTTCCACTAATCTAGATCAAATTAACTAAACAAACCCCCACGCCACTCGTCCACTATAGCTAGTCAAGGTGGATGGGGCACATGTGGGAAAGGGAAATTTTTGAGCTAAAGTGGAAAGTTATCAATAATACCGTTGGTGTTTAGTTGTCTTGGGACATTTAGGATCTCTATTTGGATCAGGGGTCTTGAATTTAAATGTTGGGAGTTGGTTATGGGTCACAACTGTTGTTTCCTGACTCACATTTGTTGTTCCCTTAGTCACAGTTATAGTTTCTTGACTCACAATTTTTATTCCCTCAGTCACAACTATTGTTTCCTAACTCAACATAGTTGTTCCCTTAGTCACAACTGTTGTTTCTTGACTCACAGTTGTTGTTCCCTCCGTCACAGTTGTTGTTTCCTAACTTACAGTTGTTGTTCCCTCAATTACACTTGTTGTTACCTAAGTCATGGTTGTTGTTACCTAAGTCACAGTCGTTGTTACCTTAGTCACAACTATTTTTATTAGCCTATTTTCATGCTTTTGTTCATTTTCTTGATTCAACACTTATTTTTCTCTCCTTTGTGAATGAGAAATACTTTTAATGTTCTAGGTCCTCTTTGACTTAATGATTGGGTAGTCAATTTATCTTTGTTTATCTATAAACATAATCTTATTTTTAAGGAATAATTATGCAAAGATGATTTCATCATGCCAACTTTCAACTTTCTTAATTTGGCAAGTCCTTGATCTTGTAAAAATTATGATAATTACCACAAAATGTTACTTGAATCTTTCCTTCACTATCTAACGAAATGTTCCTCAACCCTAATCTTAACAAATAAAAATATATTTATCAATAATCATTTTAAGGTTATTAGTTTTCGAGACGCAAGATTAACCAAGTTGAAAATAGTTACTACAAAAAATTTTACGCCATCCCTAGCTCTTAAGGAGCTTACCTACCACCCCATCTATTAAGTAATCTTTTGCTGATTAACAATAAGCATAGTTGAATTTTAAACATAAATAGTCATCTGGAGGATATGAGGTCTCATCATGAGCCAACCTACCATGATCATAGGTTTTAATAAAGTGACATTACCACTATTGGTCACCAAGCTAGGGTAATGGCCTTTGGTTGTAAAACTAAAGGACACGAAGTCTCTTCACGAGCAGACTTGTTTACTTTTGTTAGCTCTTTTGAATGAAATTGTTATTAAATGGTTACTAAGCTAGAACAATGATCGTCAGTAAACATCTAAGTAAATTGAAATGCTCTTGTAACTATGAATTTATTTCTAATAGACATAACATTAGCATCTCAATGGGTTAAAAAGGAATCTCTCTCGAGGCTATGGACACCTGTTGGTAGAAGTGGTCATGCCTATGATATAAAAGTTAATTCAATATTATGATCTACTTGGCTACCTTGTTTTCTCAAAACTAATTGCCGATAAAGCCTACTGTTGCATATATAAGGTTTGCTAGAACTCGTGGCTCATGGGGTAATATTTAATCAGTTCTTAGATGATGATGGTTATGATCTATATCTATTAATAAACTCTAAATATTCACTTTACCTATCAAGGATGAAACTTTAACCAAAGATACTTGCTTTGCCCAGTCTGTCGCCATTTATTCGTAGCTTAACAACACTACTATTATTTTGGGGTAAAATAAAGAGGCCTAATTATGATTGTGAATGCTAGGTACTTGGTTAGATCTTGAGAAATAAAGACTAAGATAACTAATTCATCTCATGTATCACCATTTGTGTGTTCATAACAACCAAAGTTGATGGGTACAGGGAATGCATCTTTTTCTCATCATTTTTACCCTCTTTTATATTCCCTTTTTATCCATTATTATCCCATGGCATTCACATCATGATTATGTCACTTTTATATATAATGAGGTAATTGAGGTGATGAATTACTGATTGAGACTACTCATGAGATGTATTATAGAAATGTTGATGACAGGGAAACTAATCAGTTTGGGGGAAGGAAACCCTGTTACACTTTATGATTACTTTATTTTAGCTTGCATGGCTTCCACTTTCCATATCACTTTCAACATCAACTTCAACACATATCAGTCCATCCATGTCATTCCACGGTTTATGGAGTTAAAACTTGAGGTAAACTAGCATAAGTTTTATTTATTTATTCAAAGTTTAGGAGAATGTCATGAAAAACCACTGAGCATTATTTACTCATATTTTCAAATCATTAGTTCCACTTCTTCACCACTTCCCCTTTTTTTTTAAAGATACAAGTGCTTTCAGTTTGGGGGAGTGTACTTTTCATTAATTTATTTATCATGACCATGTCATTAATACTCTTTATACATCGGTATCCTTATTCATTCTCAAAACCTCCACTATTCCTTGTTGTTATACACCAAAGATGAGATTTCAACAATGATTGTAGCAACAACCTCAAATTGTTTTCTAGTATAGCATGAGGGCATGTTAATTCTCCAGTTTGGGGGAGGAGTTTCTATGCATGATGACTCATTTTTTCTCTCATTTAAGGCATATAAAATCATTTTTATACAGTGCAAAAATTGATTCACGTATATCTTTAAAAACATCAATTGTATTCTTCTTATTTTTGGACAACAAGAAGGTATCATTAAAGTGAAAAAACCAGAAAATTTCAAGCTAAACCAATTTGTATATTTTCAGAAATCATGCATTGTGCACTGAATCACTTTGATTTTTAGTGTGGAGAAGCATTAATGATCCAGGTGGATATTGGTGACCACCTACCAAGTCCATCTAGACCTCCATCATTGTTTCTCTCAGCATTTTCAGTTTCCTTAATTGTATAACAACTTATTATTTTTAGCAGTTTTTCGGGTCCTGAACTTCCGGAGCCGTTTTGAGGCCCTAAACGACGTTTTTTGGGAAATATGGGGGCAACATGGGTCTATGGACCGATGTTTCCCTTCCCAAACTGGTAGTTCTCGGATAGATCTTTCTAACGAGCTATCGTACGCGTCAAACGAAGATCATATGCCAAAGTTACGACCTCGGGAAATTGATGTACCAATTTACCCAAACAGGGCCCACAAGTTGGCATTTCATCTTCTAGGGTTAGGTTTTGGGATGTGAAGGGTTTTTCATTGTTTCTCAACAATAAATAGGCCTACGAGCCTCATTGTAACACAGTTCAAAGGCATGTAGTCACCACATCTCTTCTCAGAGATAAGCTACCATCGCCCTAGTTGGTTTATTTCCATTTCTGGTTGTAAGCATATTTCAGTATTTTCCATTAATGAAATGAAGTATTATTTCCACTGCATATTTGTGTATATGGTTATCTCTGTATTTTGTTGCGTTCCTGTTTAAATCTAGATCAATTAATGTAATAGGAACAAGCTTGTAAAATTTTAGAAAAAATTGATTTATGGTTTTTGATCAATTAAACATTATCACCTTCAACCATTTTGCTTATATCTCAGGGTTTTTACATCAGATAGCTATGATTTTCGAAGTGGGGAAGCATTAGTATAGTATAAATTTGTCTGCAAAATTTCAACAAAATATGATTTGTATTTTTTGAGAAAATGGTTAATGAACTCTAATGTTACTTGTATCATATTTTGTTGCAACTTCATATAAATAACATTGAAATTTAATGTGCAAATTGTTACAGCTTCACAAACATCGCTAGAATTTAAAAAATATTATTTTGAAGGGGCTTTTGGGGAATAATTCTTATGTTCTATCAATATCATGTGTTGGGGTGAGCAATTTGATTAATGGTTGGTACAGAGGCATTGGGTTGCATGAGGACATGCAACATGTTTAGTTTGGGGGAGATGTTGGGCCACTAAAGTATCATTATTATTACCATTTATTGACACATATTTCATCCATTTCTACCATTCTTTATCACATCATTTATCATATAATTTCATGTTATAATTATTTATGCTCTTGTGGATAAGTAATATTTGTTCACCTTTATTTTTGATAAATTGATGACTATTATGCAAGATTTTCCAATGATGGTTTATTAATGAATTTGTTATAACATCACTCATGATTTTAGCCTCCAAGATCTTTTATAGATTGTAAATTTGATCTTCAGCTCATAGTTAAATATTCCAATTTTTCTTAATTAAGAAATCAGATTCGACTTGCTCCAGTTGATTGATGATGGAAATATCTTCTATATTTGATCTCACTGATTAACCCATTGTAATCAATCCAAAATTGTAATGGAAAATCATTCTGTTCAATTTAGGTGTAATTATCCCTTTTCTTTATGTATATTTAAATGAAGATAGAAATCAAAGAGGGGGATGGACAATTATTAAATTAGAAGCAAAGCTCAGAGTTGTATTGTATTTATTTCTATTTTTTAATGAAAGGAGCTATCAGTGGAATTTCATAACTGTCTACTTGTAATATGATCTGAATTATTTTTCAAGGAAAAACTGACTCTTGGGTAGTTGGGCCCACTACCTTAGGACGAGGTGTTGCCTTGAGCATCTAAATTAGTTTAGTTGTGTGCTTGTTTCTTTGAATTTCAATTGTTGTTCCTTAAAGTAAAATTCTTTTTTAAAAATAATTTGCTGGCTACTGCATTTTTAATATTTGTTGTTTCTTGCAATTTCTAGATTTCTATTAATTTACCGTTTTAGATTAATATTTTAATTATGTTGGGTGCATTAGGTTAAATTTCCAATTTAGCAATGTTCGGTTTAATTTAGTATTAATTCATGTCGTGTGATTAGAATAAATTTTTTTCCTGTCATTTACTTTCTTCCTTTTAAATTTAGTATTGTTATTCAAGTCTTACATTAAATTTCTTGTTGAATGAGCTAGATAATGTAAAACATGATAATGTAGAACCATTGTTAGCTGTTAGTAGTTGCTTGCATATATTTGGTAGACTACCTTGAAACAAAAAGACGTTCCTCGGTTGATAATAATGTCTAGGTGATTAGTTATTTTTTTTATTAAGCAACTAATTTCCCCAACAAAATGCAAAGAGACATTATTTGGCATATTAGTTATGAAAATAATGGAAAATAGGAGAAAAGGAAGGTGAAAGGTTGCATGTTTCATGTGAGGAGGAAATTGAAGGAAAATTAGTTGAAATTGAAGGCTTTTGAGGATCAATTCACAACCTTTTGACAGTTTTGGGTTGGAGCTCTCTCTTTATTCTCTCTCTCTCTTATACTCTTGCACACTTCAAACATTTTTGGAGCACTCTAGAATTGGAGAAAGGAAGGCAAATAAAGGACAAGAAAGCAAATGGAAGCATGGATCAAGCAAGGAAGAGTTGGATCAAGTGGCTACAATGAGATTAGTTGTAGGTATCGACTTGCATGTACGATTTCATCGCTAGTTTTAGCATGCATGGTACATGTATGTGTGTATTTGGTTCACTTGCTATCATTTGGCATGGTTTTTTCCAAGTGTGACAGTGATTTCAACCTTGTCTTTCCATTTCCTGATAGTCATGGTGTGATGTAGTTCTCTTTTTGGTTGAGCTTGGATTGTCAGATGGTTTTGGAACTAGATGAGATGGTCTTAGGAAAATTCCCAAGGGCTTAGAAATCCCTTGATCGGTAATGGCAAGATATGTAGTAAAGCCTTAGGTGGAGATGGGAAAATTCCTCAAGGTATTGGTGAAGAAATCTAGAGGCATCCATGCTTGTTTAGGGCCTAGTGATCCCTTAACCAGTTTTGGAGGGATTATGGTAAAGCATGGTAGTGTATGTTTCTTTGTTTGGGCGTAGGAATCCCTTGACCAGTAATGGAAAGATTGCGGTAAAGCCTGCTTGGGTAGGTGCTTGCCTCGGGCCTAGAAATCCTTTGACCGATAATGATGGGATATAAGTAAAGCCTAAGGAAACCTTGGTTTTTTTGTTGTGAGTCCAACATTCATGCTTGGAATATGACACAAGGGTGATTGGTTCAAAGAAATATTTGGTTTAGCTCAATCTATGGTCAGGTGGTACATGGAAGTCCCTAACTTGGTTAGATTTTGTATGTGTTAATAAGAGTTATTTTCCTCTTGTATTTTCATGATTATTTATGCTTTTTATTATGTGGCTTTTGTTAGCACCTAAATCTACCTTAGGCTGAAGGCAAAATTCAGGGTAACCAAAAACCACGCTCAATCTGGTAGCTAGCCCTACCAGAACAGAAGAGGGCTTTCTCTGGGTCACACTCTGTGAATAGATGAACGAAAAGGACTGAGATGAATTTCAAACGAACTATTTATCTTAGGCTAGTAAATGAAAATGAAAATAATGAATGATTTTGTGAATGAATGTGTTTCTGGGATGTTATGGGACCACTCGACTTCAATGAATAGAGAATTTAACATGAAGGTACAGATTATTTCATGAGGCAAGGTAGGCTAAAAGCATAGCAATTTAGTTTTGAAATATGGCGGAATGGAAAGATTGATTAAGAAGATGAAAAGGGCATGGGAGACATGAATCCTTTTCAAATAGAAGAATGAACACTGTATATGAAATTTTCCCACAGGTAGAGCAATAGGATTGAATTCTCCTGATCTCACTCAAAAAATTTCACCAGAAATGAAGGCGAAATGGAATACAAAACATAACAAGATACATATGAAACATAAGAGAAACACTTTCTATACTCACAACCACATGAATCTCATGAAATAGAGTCACTGCCTTTCATTAATTCTTTGTAAAATTATACAATACAGAAACAAAGTTTCTTTCCCACAGTCTCCCAGAAGTTACAAGCCAACCAACCCTTTGCAAACAACTTGCATACAATATATAGAATGTGTGAGGAAGAGATAGAACGCCCAGGGGTTGGGAAGTTACTCAAATCATTTCTAAATGGAGATGGAGAGCCAACCATCAGCTACAGGTGCAGCGCTGCAAATATGACATTTGGCTTTGGGGTGACCGTTTGCCTTCCTTCGCCACTTGGATAGAAGCCAATCTGGAGAAAAAACATTTTAAATGTCGCCTTTGGTGCCAAAAAACCAAATTGTAGATGATCGGGCCCACTTGGAGAAGTCGCGACCTGAAATTTCGCGAAACAGGAGCAAACTGGGCAAAATTTCCTCTGTGCGCTGTGCGCTTTTCTCTGTGCGTCGCGCTACTTTTGGGCCTGTTTTGGGGCACTTGCAGGTGTCCAAAATGTGCCCAAGTGGGCTTGTTGGAAATCCTAGCCTGTCTACTTTCTAACCCCACTGGAATTTCTGAATTTGAAGCTCATTTTCCCCTCCAAATCTTCATTCTCCCAAGACTACTTTCTGTGTGTCGAAAAAGTGGTAGAAAGGCCATTTTTGGGTGTTTTTTGACCTTTAGGAGACCCAAAACTTATCAAAATTTCTAGCCCGGACATCGGTAGATGTATTTTTCAATGCTGAATCCAAAAATACAAACCTTTTCTCGATTGGAGTGCTAGAATTTTAGTGCGATTGGAGTGCTAGAATTTTAGTGCCGCGCAGGGTGCGCGACACACAGGGAGGAATTTCCTGTTTTTTGTCCAAAAAAGTTCAAAATTTCAAAATGTGCTCCAAATTTCTTGAAATTTGGTATGGAGCTTCTTCATTAAGTATTATGGTGGGCCAAGGATTGCCTCAGTCAATATCTGGAGTCGATCATGCTCTTTTTTCTTATTTTTCCTTTTTGATGCCTTCTTTAGGTTTGCCTTCAAATTCCTTATTTGTGCCTTCCAAACTTCGTTCTGTGCCCAATTGTGGTATTTCATGTTCCTGAGCATGTCCCTATCCTTGTTTGCTCTGAGGGAAGCATCAGCAAGCAAATCCAACTTAACCTTCTCTTTTTGCCTGATTAGGGTTTCCTGGAGTATTTTCTTCAACTGCTTGATTTTGACTTTGGAGACATGATTCCTTGTGTAGCAATGAGCAACCATGTGTCTTTGAAATTTGTTGTCTCTTTTGGCCCTCTTAAGAAGATTTCTTAAATGGGAATTTACTTTGTCGCGCCAAAACTCCCTATTTTCATTTATTTCTCCTGCAATTAGGTCAACCGAAGACATCTGCTCCCTTTGTTGCTGAAGTTCTCTTTTGAGTCCTCTAGTATTTGGATTCTGCCTTGTCACTTGCTCTTGATGCTCATCTGAATCACCTTCAATTGCTTATTATCCTGCTCTAAGAGTCAAACCATGAAATTGGCCTTAGAAACATTATCCCTAAGCTCTTTGATCTTAGCATCTCTCTCCTGAAGCTGTGTCACTATGAGTCTCCTCCTCATACTCTGACGAATGTTGTGATGTCATGACTGCAGTATGGACTATGATTAGGCTGCTCTTTGATGATGGTGTGAGGCTGGGTGCCTTTGTAATATCTATTACCAAGGGGAACAATGAAGCAGGGAGTATTAGGAAGGGAATGATGTAATGGGAACAGGGTTTATAGGGAGAATTTTTTTTAGGGACATGGGAGGAGTTTGGGTTTTTAGCAAGGTAGGGTTTTAGGGTTTGTAAGGTAGGGTTTGTGTTTATTGAGCAATAGGAGGAGGGGAAAGGAAGTATGATCTTGGTAATGTTAGGGTAATGATTATGGGGACAATGGCATAGGGAAATAAGGAGCAGGGGTAGGGTAGGACAAACACCTTGGCAGCAATATCGCTGTAGCACAAACCCTAGCATCATGGTTTTCTTGGTGTCCTTTTGTGGTTGCTTTAAGAGTTTTGTTTCATTTCAATCATGGGCACAAAAACCACCATATCTTATCCAATTTGATGAACAAGTAATGGTATAGAGCCTACCTTGCAATTTGATGGGCTTCATAAGAAATTTAAGGAAATTTGGCACAATTTCAGGCCTTTTTTCTATGTGCATCACGCTCTCTGTGTGTGTCGTGCCAGTGTAAATTTTACACTGGAAACTCTCTCCCAGTGCGCCGCACTCTCTGTGCATCACGCTCTTTTATAGGCAACTTTTGGAGGCCTTCCCGGTGTCCAAATTGGGTACAGGATAGTTCGTTGGAAAGGTTTTTGAGTCTAATTTCCAACAAAACTGGAATTGTTTAATGTGGAGTTCATTTTCCCTACTAAAAGTCAAATCTCCCAAGACTGGTCAAAATGTGCCTAGTGAGGTTGCCTCAAGGCAGAGTGTTGTTGCAGTCAGCTTTGGAATGTCTTCCTCAACTCCAAATTGAGCTCATGGTAGTGCATTGGAAAGCTATTTGTGTCTAGTTATCATTTGGCTCATCAAGCAAGTCATTTGGCCAACTTAGCTAGGAGAAAATTTTATTTTCCCAAGGTCACTTCAGAGGTGCATCAATTCTCCTGAGGCAACTATATTTTTGATATTTCTCCAAAACCATGACACCAGTGTAAAAAGTGAAGGATTGTTTTCTTCCTTAGCACGTTTTGGACAAAAACCTCTCTCAGTTTTCCCAAATTCATCTTTCCTTGCTCAGAAACATCATTTGAGTAAATCTACCCCGATGTGTGGAACAAGAGATTTGTCGAAATGAAGCGAAATGAAGGGGATAGGGAACTTATAAATTATTAAGGGAATTTTGGGAAGTAGGGAGGGATGTTAGGAAGTAGGGGGAAGTGAAATTGCAGAAATTGAGTGAGGGGAAGGGGTCCAAAAGGGCAAAAACAGGCCCAACCTAGAAAATTGCCAAGTTGTAGCCAAAAACTAGGGTTTGGGCGAAAATGAGGAATTTGTGGGATCTCAGTGATGGGAAGTGTTTGATAAGGTAATTTAAGGATAGGGGAAGGTGTATGGACATTAGGATACCAGTTTTGTCGATGATTTGACCGCCCAAGAGAAATTGCCTTCAAAAGCCTAGGAGAGGGAAATGTCCTTACCTAGGCGCAACTGAAGCATGAACAAGGTGTAGAATGACCGAGTGGGACTTGAAATGATAATGAAAACTCTCTGAATGATGGTACACTCAGCTAAATGGTGACATGGACCAACATTTGGACAACTTTGACAAGGGTAAAAATCAAACCCTAGACCTAATGCCTAGTGATCAAATTTTGCTTGAAGACTCACTGAAATGACAAAATTTGACCTTGACACCTTAAAATCACTTTGTAAGAACATGTTTGATCACTGGAGGAAGGCTGCAAATGCTGACACTAACATTGGCTCCAATAGGGATGGCAGCTCCTTGGAGGTGCCAAGAACTGCAGATCTTTGGGTGAGCAGACAATGCCTTTGTCCATTGGGCTATGGAGTCCATTATTCCGAAAAACCAACATGACTCAATTTATTGATTGAAACTTGAATCAAACTGACTCAATGCGAACTAAAATGACTGAAAAACTTGACTTTATGCAAAAGGAAATGACTCATGATTGACTTAACTAAAACAAGAACTGACAAAACTTATTCAATGGCAGCAGTCCATCAAGATTCGAGGGTTTCAAATCATGATGACAGCCACCTACATACTAATGCAATATGTACAATCATGTGTAATGTGTCTTCCAATGTAACCAATCAAGTAGATGCCTCCTTGATTGATTCTCCGGATCAGGTCTTCTGGTCAACAACAGATACTGGTAACTGGGCCTCCAAAAACATAATTGACCATGATATTTTTCATCACTGAATACTGTAATAAACACCTTCACGGCTGACTGCAACAAATGTGCCAGAGGATCTTGAAAAAAATGAAGTTTGTCCTCCTGCTGAAAGAACAAGGTATCTTTCTCCTTTGCTTCTGATTTTCCTTCATAATGTACTTCAGTATGAGTATGTTCTTGACCCTCATAAAATTCTGAACAGGTAGATGAGTGAATCTCCTCTTGAAAACACATTTCAAAACATGAAACGTATGAAGAAGAATCTGAAATGGGATCCTGAATGGTCTGACCTTCGGTAGTCTGAATATATTGTAAGTCATCTTCATATGATATGACAACTAGATTCTCATTACATTCATCACATTCATTAATCATGAGAAAAGCAACTTCAGATGATTCTTGAAACCCAACACTAACATTCATACCATCTACCAATGATTCATCCAAGGAAACTTTTTCACTTACTTGAACCAAATTCTCATCTTGCTGTTCATGAACTGAATGAGCTACCTCCTCATGAAGATCTAGTTCTAGCGAGATAAGGTCAGTTAGGTTTGTACCTTTGTTTTCTCCATTTGAGGCTGCCTCAACCCTGCAACTCTCTTTTTCCTCCTCACCATCTGTCTCTTGATCTGATTTATCATCCCCATTATCTGAGATTGGAACATCATTTTCTTGCATATCATCTTTTATTTCCACCAGATCTGAAACAAAACTTCTTATTTCATCATTTCTAGCCATATGGAAATCTTCAACCTGTTGATCTATAAATCTGTTCACCGGATTTTCATCCTTTTCTTTAGAGATATTACGAAGATTGTGCCTTATAAACTGAAATTCTTCGTAACACAAGGGTATAGAATCCTCTTGCATCATTAAATCATGTATTTCAGCTGTCTCACCTTCATCTGTAATCTGACCTTGAATTGTGTTTGGTGGCTGCAAATCTGGTTCTGTATCCAAAATGATTTCATCAATCATTTCCGGGGAAGATTTCTTATTAACGACCTGCTCAAAAATTTCTCCATCTGTCTCATCTTCAACATTAAAACTGAGAGATTGTTGATTTCCTACAAGCTTTTCATTTGAATATTTACTATGCAATTTACCCCGTAAAAACTAAAATGATTCAAAATAGTGAGGTAAGGAATCTTCTTGTATCGTTTGATCATATAAACCAGCTTCTATGTCTTCATGTGCAACTTGACTATTAATGGAATTTGGGGGCTGGAACTCTGAATATAAGAAGTCTGGAACAAAATTTTCATCTCCCTCAAGAGGATCCAAATCAAGATTTGTCGATAGCTGATGTCTGATTGCATGGAAATTATCTCTGATGAACTGACATGAATCAAAGCACAAAGGCAAAGATCCTTCACTTACCTAAAAATATGTTACACTTTCCTCATCGTTTCCATAGCTGATATGCCTCGGTTGACCAGTGTACTCGAGCTGCTGTAAGCAAAATTCCTCATCCCATAAACTGGTTGCTGATTTGTCTGCAAGATTAGTTTATGTTTGGAGAGCATAATCATCATCATCATACTGATCAAACTGAGGCAAATCATCAATATAAAACACGTCATCAAGCATACATGTCATATCAACAGGTCTTTCTTCTCAAATATGATCTACAAAACAATCCTTATGACTACTGAGATAAGAAACAAAATGTTTTGGATCAGCCACTTGTTCATGAACGCCATTTTCATCTTTTGCAGGCATTTTTCTAACCATCTCTTCTACTGCACTCACCAAAATGTCAATATTTTCCTCTGAAGGTGTAGTTTTCTCTAGATCCATGTTTTTCATCTCTTCTTCTTTCAACCTTGCCCTTCTGATTAGCAAATGAGCCTCTACATTTACTGCCTTGTTCTGCATCTCTTCAAGTGTTGCGACATTCTTTTCTCTCATCTGAAACTCCATTTCCGGATCAAAGGCACCTGGGTAGTGCAAGAGAGCAGATCCAGGAGTGGGTCTTATATCAACCGGCATTGAATAATAAACTTGATTAAATCTGGCTGAAAAATATTGTACTGTCTACCCTGGCAGTCTTTTCAGCTAATTATACTCTTCTACGATAAGGAAAATGTTCTGTCTGATCCTCCACCTGTCAAGAAAAACTTTGATGAACTGTTGTAAATCTGTGATGCTTGCATCGGGCAGGGCTTTGAACCAGCTCTTGACTTTGCCTTGCAAAGAAAGAGAAAAAAGCCTTATATAGACATCTCCTTCATCAATTTCATAAAGGTCTAGAAAATCCTCAACATTCTACACATGTTGCTCAGCATTGACATTCTTACATTCATCGTCAAATCTTGGCAAGTATAGATCATAGTTTTTGGGGAAAGCATGAAGAATAGAAGGTAAAACAAGAGGTTTATACCTATCTGGGATTATAACAGCTGTAGGGATACGTACCAGAGCTATGGGCTCAGTTTTGTTTTCTTTAGGCTCATCACTCTGAAGAGAGTCATCATAAGATGTAGGAAAAGTAAGGAAGCCGAGATCAAAGGGAAACTCACTATTTACACTTTTTGAATAGATCGAGTGAAGATTTTGATCACCTTTATCATACAACAAGTTCTGAAAAAATTTCAAGGCAACTTCAAGAACAGCAAAGAAGTAATTCACAAGGAAGCAGAGTAGCTCCTGAATACCATTCCACTTTGGATACCCGAATTTTGTGTAAGATCCTTCCATTTTCACAGAGAAAGAGTTAGTCCTCTAGTGGAGTCACCATGAAGCATCGATTGTTGGATTCTTCAGTGAATGGAGTCGCCAGGTGAATGATTTCAACCGTCTTCTTATGTCTGATCGTTGTTCACCATCAACATCATATTTGAACTTGAGATATGTCCTGGGGCAAAACAATCTTCAAGCAAACCATTTTCGTCCCCAGCGGAGTCGCCACTATGTTAGCACCTAAATCAGCCTCAGGCTAAAGGAAGGCAAAATTCAGGGTAACCACAAACCACGCTCAGTTTGGTAGCTAGCCCTACCAGAACAGGACAGGGCTCTCTCCGGGTCACACTCAGTGAATAGATGAACGAAAAGGACTGAGATGAATTTCAAATGAACTATTTATCTTAAGTTAGTAAGTGAAAATAAAAATAATGAATGATTTTGTGAATGACTGTGTTTCTGGGATGTCATGGGACCACTCGACTTCAATGAACAGATAATTTAACATGAAGGTACAGATTATTTCGTGAGGCAAGGTAGGCTGAAAGCATAGAAATTTAGTTTTGAAATATGGTGGAATGGAAAGATTGATTAAGAAGTTGAAAAGGGCATGGGCGACATGAATCCTTTTCAAATAGAAGAATGAACACTGTATATGAAATTTTCCCACAGGTAGAGCAATAGAATTGAATTCTACCTGATCTCACTCGAAAAATCTCACCAGAAATTAATACGAAATGAAACTATGGAACATAACAAGGAGATGGAGAGATCGATTAAGAAGGTGAAAAGGGCATGGACAACATGAATCCTTTTCAATAGAAGAATGAAACAATGCACATGAAATTTTCCCACAGGTAGAGCAATAGGATTGAATTCTACCTAATCTCACTCGAAAAATTTCACGAGAAATGAAGGTGAAATGGAATAAAAAACATAACAAGATACATATGAAACATAAGAGAAACAATTGCTATACTCACAACCACAGGAATCTCATGAAACATAGTCACTGCCTTTCATTAATTCTCTGTAAAATTATACAATGCAGAAACAAAGTTTCATTCCCACAGTCTCCTAGAAGTTACAAGCCAACCAACCCTTTGCAAATAACTTGCATACAATATATAGAATGTGTGAGGAAGATATAGAATGCCCAGGGGTTGGGAAGTTACTCAAAAACATTTTAAATGTTTCCTTTGGTGCCAAAAAACCGAAGTGTAGATGAGTGGGCCAACTTGGAGAAGTCGCGACCCGAAATTTCGTGAAACAGGAGCAAACTGGGCAAAATTTCCTCTGTGCGCTGCGCGCTTTTCTCTGTGCATCGCGCTACTTTTGGGCCTGTTTTTGGGCACTTGCAGGTGTCAAAAATGTACCAAGTGGGCTTGTTAGAAATCCTGGCCTATATAATTTCTAACCCCACTAGAATTTCTGAATTTGAAGCTCATTTGCCCCTTCAAATATTCATTCTCCTAAGACTGCTTTCTGTGTGTCCAAAAAGTGGTAGAAAGACCATTTTTGGGTGTTTTTTGACCTTTAGGAGACCCAAAACTTATCAAAATTTCTAGCCCGGACACCAGTAGATGTATTTTTCGATGCTGAATCCAAAAATGCAAACCTTTTCTCGATTGGAGTGCTAGAATTTTAGCGCCGCGCAGGGTGTGTGACACATAGGGAGGAATTTCCTGTTTTTTGTCCAAAAAATTTCAAAATTTCAAAATGTGCTCCAAATTTCTTGAAATTTGGTCTGGGGCTTCTTCATTAAGTGTTATGGTGGGCCAAGGATTGCCTTACTCAATATCTAGAGTCGATCATGCTCTTTTTGCCTCTTTTGCCTTTTTGATGCCTTCTTTAGGTTTGCCTTCAAATTCCTTATCCGTGCCTTGCAAACTTCGTTCCGTGCCCAATTGTGGTCTTTCATGTTCCTGAGCATGTCGCTGTCCTTGTTTGCTCTAAGGGAAGCATTAGCAAGAAAATCCAACTTAACCCTCTCTTTTTTCCTGATTAGGGTTTCCTGGAGTATTTTCTTCAACTGCTTGATTTTGACTTTGGAGACCTGATTCCTTGTGTAGCAATGAGAAGCCATGTGTCTTTGAAATTTGTTGTCTCTTTTGGCCCTCTGAAGAAGATTGTTTAAATGGAAATTTACTTTGTCGCGCCAAAAATCCCTATTTTCATTGGTTTCTCCTGCAATTAGGTCAACCGAAGACATATGCTCCCTTTGTTGCCGAAGTTCCCTTTTGAGTCCTCTAGTATTTGGATTCTTCCTTGTCACTTGCTCTTGATTCTCATTTGAATCACCTTCAATTGCTTATTATCCTGCTCTAAGAGTCAAACCATGAAATTTGCCTTATAAACATTGTCCCTAAGCTCTTTGATCTTAGCATCTCTCTCCTGAAGCTATGTCACTGTGGGTCTCCTCCTCATACTCTAATGAATGTTGTGATGTCATGACTGTAGTATGGACTGTGATTAGGCTGCTCTTTGCTGATGGTGCGAGGATGGGTGCCTTTGTAATATCTGTTACCAAGGGGAACAATGAAGCAGGGAGTATTATGAAGGGAATGATGTAATGGGAAAAGGGGTTATAGGGAGAATTTTTTTTAGGGACATGGGAGGAGTTTGGGTTTTTAGCAAGGTAGGGTTTTAGGGTTTGTAAGGTAGGGTTTGTGTTTATTGAGCAATAGGAGGGGAAAGGGAGTATGATATTGGTAATGTTAGGGTAATGATTATGGGGACAATGGCATAGGGAAATAAGGAGCAGGGGTGGGGTAGGACAAACACCTTAGCAGCAATATCGCTGTAGTAAAAACCCTAGCATCATGGTTTTCTTGGTGTCCTTTTGTGGTTCTTTAAGAGTTTTGTTTCATTTCAATCATGGGCACAAAAACCACCATACCTTATCCAATTTGATGAACAAGTAATGTTATAGAGCCTACCTTGCGATTTGATGGGATTCACAAGAAATTTGAGGCAATTTGGCACAATTTCAAGCCTTTTTTTCTCTATGCTCCGCGCTTTCTGTGTGCGTCGCGCCAGTGTAAATTTTACACTGGAAACTCTCTCCCAGTGCGCCGCGCTCTCTCTGTGCGTAATTCTCTTTTATAGGAAACGTTTGGAGGCCTTCCCGGTGTCCAAATTGGGTGCAGGATAGTTCGTTGGAAATTTTTTTGAGTCTTATTTCCATCCCAACTGGAATTTTTCAATTTGGAGTTCATTTTCCCTGTCAAAAATCAAATCTACCAAGACTTGTTAAAATGTGCCCAGTGAGGCTGCCTCAAGGCAGAGTGCTGTTACAATCAGCTTTTGAATGCCTTCCTCAACTCCAAATTTATCTCATGATAGCGCATTGGAAATCTATTTGTGTTTAGTTATCATTTGGCTCATCAAGCAAGTCATTTGGCCAACTGAGCTAGGAGAAAATTTGATTTTCCCAAGGTCACTTCAGAGGTGCATCAATTCTCCCGAGGCAACTATATTTTTGAGATTTCTCCAAAACCATGACACCGGTGTTTAAAGTGAAGGAATTTTTTCTTCCTTAGCATGTTCTGGACAAAAAACTCTCTCAGTTTTCCCAAATTCATCTTTCCTTGCTCAGAAACATCATTTGAGTGAAATCTACCCCGATGTGTGGAACAAGAGATTTGTCGAAATGAAGCGAAATGAAGGGGATAGGGAACTTCTAAATTCTTGAGGGAATTTTGGGAAGTAGGGAGGGATTTTAGGAAGTAGGGGGAAGTGAAATCGCAGAAATTGAGCGAGGGGAAGGGGTCCAAAAGGGCAAAACACAGGCCCAACCTAGAAAATTGCCAAGTTGTAGCCAGAAACTAGGGTTTGTGCGAAAATGAGGAATTTGGGGGATCTCAGTGATGGGAAGTATTTGATAAGGTACTTTAAGGATAGGGGAAGGTGTATGAACATCAGGATACCAGTTTTTCCGACGTTTTGACCACCCAAGAGAAATTGCCTTCAAAACCCTAGGAGAGGGAAATGACCTTACCTAGGCGCAACTGAAGCATGAACAAGGTGTAGAATGACCTAGTGGGACTTGAAATGATAATAAAAACTCTCTGAATGATTGTACACTTAGCTGAACGGTGACATGGACCGACATTTGGACAACTTTGACAAGGGTAAAAATCAAACCCTAGACCTAATGCCTAGTGACCAAATTTTGCTTGAAGACTCACTGAAATGACAAAATTTGACCTTGACACCTTAAAATCACTTTGCAAGAACATGTTTGATCACTGGAGGAAGGCTGCAAAGACTGATACTAACAACTTTGATGGTTGTTCTATCATTGCTATTGTTCTGGTTATATGTTTATTATAAGCATGTTTTTATGATAGAATTTAGTTATGGCTCTCATCATGTTTTTATTAGTAAATGAATGGTTAATCAATGCATGACCCAATACATATTACTACAGCTATTGTGAGAGGACATCAGACCTTTTTTATTATTTTCAGATAAGTATGAGCCCCTATGTTTAGATATGCATTTATAACATGTAGATTACATGTTTTCCATATGTTTGAGAAAATGTTTGTCATGGTTAGGCCTTTTTAGTTCAATTTCTTGTTTAAGTTTTACATTAATGTCTTTTTTCTTGTGTCATTCATCATTCTAGAAAGTTCTATCAAGTTTTGGGCAGAGGTCTGGATCCTAACTTTGAAAATGTGGCTCGGATCTCGGGGTTACATGCACAAAACTAGGTAAATTAGATTGCAGTTGCTAGGAGGCAGGGTTATCCATGAGAGTGGAGGCTTACAATGGTTGGATTTCCTTGTTATGCATGCGAATGGAAGCCGAGGTCAATGAAAAAGCAAGTTAACTCAGGGTTATGGCACTTGGAGTGGTTGTTTAGCTCATGGGGGTCCTGTAGTTCCTAAGGAAGGTCAATGAAGCTTCAGTTTGTCAATTCCACTTCTTTAATTGCACCTAGGAGGTTGAGTAGTATCATAGTAACTCTTCATCATATATTTACTTGAGTGGATCGATGAACTTGGGTAAGTGTGGGAGGAGGGTGTTACATTCTAGCTCCTGAGAGGTTTCTGGTTCCTGATGGATGTTATAAAGTCTTTAGTTTGTAGGCCCCACTTCCTTATTTAGAACTTGGTGGTTAGGTCATGTCATAGTAGCACTCAACTCATATTTACCTTGGAGGTATTATAAAAGTAGGTAAATGTGGGGTGGGGGGTTACGAATTGGTATCAGAGCAAGGCAGCAGCACTTGACCTTGAGGTATATGTGATTGTTATGCATGCATGTCAATTGTATATGTGTCTGTTATGCATGCATTGCAGTAGCTATGGTTATCATGTATATAGTTAGCGTTATAATTTTGTGTCATCATGCATGATGTTGAGATGTTGATGTGTTGATGTCGTTATATGTGTGTGTGTGTGTGTGTCATGATAGTCTAGATCGACTTGAGTAGATGTGATAGTCTCCCATGATACACACTGAGGTATGATTTTGATTATGTCTTATATTTGCTTTATCTAACATGCTATGTTTGTAGGAAATAGAAAATCATAGATGAAAAGTAGAATGGTGGACTACAGTTCACATAAATACCCTTACAGGTCTAATGAGAATTCAATGGAATGCGATGGGTCAATTGAGAAGCAAGGAGAAGAGTATTCTCTTGATATAAAAAAGACATTAAGAATTTTGAAGGAAAAAATTATAAGTTGCAATGTAGACAATAGCTAGTTGATTGAGGAATATGAAAGGATTGCTAGAGCTCAAGAAAACAAAGTGGAAGTTAATGCAGTGATTCTTCAGAGTCTTTTAGATTTATAGAAATAGGGACAACTGAGGATCAGCCATGGATATAAGAAGGAGGAGAAGAATAATGGGGCATATGGTAGCAAGTCTCAATCAGGATACATGTTGGATAGAGAGGACACAATCAGAGGTGGAAAATCTTTGGATACACCTGATAGAGGGGTAGTGCATATGGGTTCTACTCTAGTTCAGGTTCTAAGAGTCATCATTGCCATCACCACCATCATCCTTATAGGAGGAGTGAGAAGCAACAGTTTCCATAATAGTTCAAGAAATTCAAGCCTCTTACATGTGATGGAGAGATGAAGGGGTTACAAGATGCAAAATCCTGGTCACTTGGGATGAAGAAAAAAATCAAATTGTATGAGTACTCAAAGAACATGAAAGCCAAGATAACTACCTTCAATCTTAAAGGGGAAACATATATATGGTGGGAATATGTAAATAATGTTAGAGGACTTAGAGAAGAGGATTTGACTTAGAGTGAGTTTGAGAGAATTTTCAATAAGAAATACTTATCCAAAATATACTATGATGATAGGACTAAGGAGTTCTATGAGCTGGAGATGGCTTCTATGATAGATGATGAGTACACTAGCAGATTCCTAGAGTTTTGGAGGTATGTGCCATATCTTAAGGATGAGAAAGTAAAGATTCAAAGGTTTATCAATGGTTTGCCAGTATTGTTCAAAGAAAAGATTGAGTTTGATGAGCCTTGGTCATTGGAGAAATCCATCAGAAAGTTGAAGCATTGTTGTGAACTGTCAAAGAACAAATCTGATTCCAAGTAGGATTGGAAGGGGAATGATAAACTAAAGGAAAGTGGGATAATAAGCAAGGAAGACATCAGAACATAGGTGATAAGGAGAATGTAACTCCATATAAGAAGTTCAATGTAGTTGAAAGAGGACATGGGTCTCAACCTGAGGGAAAAAATAAGGGTTATGACAAGAAGCCTTTGAGGTGTCAGAATTGTGCTAGAGAGCATCTCCGTAGTGAGTATCCATCACATCAGGGAAACATGCCTCATATTTACAATGCTCAGGAGGCACAGGTAGTTGGAGATGATGGGTAGAGTATTCCTCAAATCTATGCAGTAGTGGATAGTAGGAAGGTAGATCATCAGACATCTATTATCATGATGGAAGGTAAGCTTCGTGATCAAGTTGTTTCTATTTTGATTGATCCTAGATCTTAACTATAGTTATATCAGTCCTGACCTGGTGAATAAGTGTTTCTTGAGTGAATAAGTGAATGAAGAATATTAGTTGGTGCAGTTGGCTATATGGACCAAGAGAAGAGTTCATCATTGGGTGAGATCTTGTGCATTTGAGTTTAATGGTATGCCCACATCAACACAGCTAAATGTGCTTCCTTTGGGTTCATACAATATGATTTTGGGCATGGATTATATATTCATTCATAGGACTAAAGTGGATTGCTATGACAAGGCTATTGAGTTCTTGGATGATGATGGGGAAAGAAGAATCTTGCAAGGAAAGAAGAATCCTACATCAGTAAGAATGGTTACATCTATGCAAGAAAAGTGAAGGCATAGGAAAGTATGGTTGTTATTTGCAGTACACCTCTAGTGACAAAGGGAAGGATGTCGAGAATGAGGAAGTTCTAAAGAAGTATCTTGTTTTTGTAGTAGTTTCAGGATATATTTGTTGCAAAGATTATAAATTTACCACCTCATAAGGAAGTGGATTTCTCTGTTGAGTTGATACTAGGAGAAACACCAACATCAAAGGAACCTTGTAGGATAAGAACTTTGGAGTTGGTGGAATTTAAGTTGCAACTTAAGGAGATCCTTGATAAGGGATACAAAAGGTCAAGTGTATTGCCTTAGGGTACACTAGTATTCTTTGTGAGGAATAAGGATGGTACTCTCAGATTGTGCATTGATTACATGAAGTTGAAAAAGGTTACCATCAAGAATAGGTATCCATTATTGAGGATTGATTACTTGTTTGATCAATTAAAGGGAGCAACAATGTTATCAAAGCCTGATTTGAGATCAAGATATCATTAGGTGTGCATTAAATAATAATACATCTACAAGATTGCATTCTGTACCAGGTACGGGCATTATGAATTTGTGGTGGTTCCTTTTGGTCTTACTAATACTTCGAATCTTTTCATGTTTTTGATGAACAACGTTTTTTGTCCTTATCTAAAAAAGTTTGTGATATTGTTTATTGATGACATACTGATATATTTTAAGAATGAGGAAGATCATGCATAACACTTGGAAGCAATATTGAGATTGTTGAGAGAGCATTAGTTGTATACCAAGCTCAACAAGTGTAGTTTATTTTAGTATCTGATTCATTACTTAGGAGATGTTGTTCCAAAGGAATGAATATAAATGGACCCAAAAAATATTAAAGTTATCACAGAGTGGCCAACTCCTAGGAATGTCGATGAGGTGAGATCATTCATGGGACTAGCAGGTTATTATAGGCAGTTCATCGGGAACTTTTCAAATATTGACTATCCTATCACATCCTTGTAGAGGAAAGGAAAGAAGTTTGAATGGATAGAGGAGTGTGTAGCTAGCTTTGATTATTAGAAGCATTTGCTTACAAATGCTCCATTCTTGAAGATTCTAGATCTAGATAAAGAGTTTGTGGTATGTACAGATGCTTGCAAGGAAGGACTTGGTGGATTCCTAATGCAGGAAAGATAGGTGGTATGTTATGAGTTAGTGAAGTTGAATGATTAAGAGAAGAAATATGTGACTCTTGATCTTGAGTTGGAAACTATTAGTCATGCATTGAAGATGTGGAGACATTATCTTCTTAATAGGAGGTTTGTTATGATGAGTGATGATAGTGGGTTGATGTACTTATTTGACCAACCTAATATGAATGTCAGGAAATCTAGATGGTTGTATAATCTCAGTGAGTTTGAATTTGAGATCAAGTACATTAAGGGAAATGATAATGGGTTTGCATATGATTTTAGTAGGAGAGTGAAAGTAAATCACATTTCAACTGTGAGCTCTTATGGGACAGATTTGTAGGAGTGGATCATGCATGGAAAGAAGCATGATGACATGTATCAGTAGCTAAAGTAGAGGTTGCAACATCATAGTGAAGGTTATGGGGATGAGGAGTATGACCTCACAATAGATGGCTTGGTCAAATTCATGTATAAATTAGGCTATAGATTTGCAATTGTTCATGAAGATTTAATCAAAATCACAAAACTTGACACTTCTCTACTGCTCTACGAACATTAATTCACAATTTAGAAAAATAATCTCAGACATGCAAGAAGAAATAACACACATGCAACAAGTATTTTTATCTAGGGAAAGAAATATGTTGGAAACCCCAATTCATGCTTGCATTAATCAAATGAATAGAGATGTATTACATTTTATTTTCTCAACTGAGCACACCCTGCAAGTGCATAACCTATCTCTCTACTCACAAAAGGCCTCTCACTCAAACATAGTCAAATTTTGGCTCTACTTGAGCTCATATTTCCTTGCACTATTCCTTGAGGTATTAGGCCCCTATTATATAGGAAAATTCTCAAATTGAATTGTGCAATTCCTTAGGTTGATCATCTGACTGCATGCAACACCTGTACACTCAAGATTAGTCTACAACTAATGTTACACTAGTTCAAGATTAGTCTACAACTAATCTCCACCTCAACTAGGTAACTCAGATTCTCTACATGCAATATCTATTTTGAGATGATTGATCAGTTAATTGGATGATCATTGAGTTTGACAAAAGTCTCACTGCTTAACTAATCTTCCACTAGTTCCTCCAAAAGTTGGAACTAGTTTAATTGAAAACGACCTAAGATAACTGACCTTAATTGCTACAAATTAGCAATAACACGTTGAAATGAAATTTAACTCCTCCAACTCGAATTTATTGAGTAAAATATGTGACACAATCCATGTCACACAAGTTAACATCATCCAAGTTGTCTCATGATGTGGAAATTCAAATTTTCTCAATTTAATCAAGGCAAAATCAAAATGAGAATTTTTTGCTGCATTTTTCAACGCTCCCTCTCAACAAGAAAGGGATTATCAACCACCCGTATCCTATACCTATGGAACTCAAACTTCCATCTTGAAAAGGCCTTTGTCAAAATGTCATTTTTTTCCTTTGTCAGAATGTACTACAACACCATTATTTGCCTCTGCACACAGTCTCGTAAATGGTGATACCAAATATCTATATGCATGGATCGGTCATGAAAAATAGGATTCTTAGAGAGCTTGATGCAACTTTGATTATCATAATAGATCACATTTGGATCCATCATTTGACCAAACAATCCAACAAGTATCTTTCTCATCTAGATCGTCTCACATTTTGCTTGACTGGTAGCCATGTATTGTGCTTCTACCGAGTATAGTGCCATAGATATTTGATTCCTGCTATACCAAGAAATTGTTGTGGACCTGTTGTGGCCAGAAACAACCTCCCTTTTTATTTAGTTTTAGTAATAAAGCTAAATAAATGGGGACCATTCTAAAAAATAAAAAACTAGCACTTATGTTTCCCTTTGAATAAAATATGCTATCATAAACTTAGGAGAACACCTGCAAAGCCAAAAAAACTTAAGTTTTATGATAGATTCTGAATAAAACCATTCTCTAAACAAAAAGACATCACATCACAAAAGGTAACATAGAACAACATACAATCAAACTTCCAAAATTGCGAAAATGCGATGCAAGATCGGGCGCCTTGAAAAACTATCGCGCATTGCAGATTTTATACGCCGCAAGTATCACCTAAGGTAAAATATCATGATCTGGTGATATGCAATAGTGAATCTCGCAAATCTCATCTCGCCGACTATATGGTAATAAATGATTATTAACAAATGGATTAGCGATATTGCGAAGCAAATCGCAAAATTACTTTATCGCAGATCTACAGGGCTCATCATTCAATAAAGTTTTTCTCGTAATCCGATACCAAGGTATGGACATTAATGTCAATTTAATGGTTAGTTGGTGGTCATTTATGAGATAAGATTTAGATCTGATCGAAAGGTTATTTCACGTAGGGTGAAATATTCAATATGATTTCGACATTAAGAGCTTTCCCGTCACCTTATATTTTACCATTATTCTTTCCTTGCTTGTAAATTTGCAGGAGTGGCAAGCAGAGTAATATACACAACAATGTGCAGAACGTAATGGGAAAGAAGGGAAAAACTCTGGTTGCAGAAGACAAAGAGATGATGCCCTTATACACAGACACCGCTTGTAACAAATATGCCAACATAACTACTTGGGAAAGCATGTACAGTCTGCTTAAAGAAGGAAAGCCGAGAATTATGGAGGTTAAAGCAATAGTAGACTCACGTGGGTTGTTTGAGGCATCAATCACTGAACTTGCATGCTTGTTATTGCACTGAATAGCAGCAAGACCAAAGATTCTTCCATACACAGACATAGTCAAGTGGGTACTAGATAGTGCCGATATAACAGACAGACAATTCAAGACTTGAATCCAGGACCTCATTGGGTCATTCACTTCGTAAGATTTGAGGCTTATATATCTTCTACCAAAGTTGCAGGGAAGCTACAAAAAAAAAACAATTCGTGGAGAAGTTCGCCAAAGAAAATGAAGATTTGGCGGAATGCACCAAGAACTGGTCAGTAAGGGAAGAACCATTAAAAAAGAGCAAAGCATGCCGACCAAGGCTTGTCAAGACTACGCAGAAGGCAAAAAATAGCACCTGGGAAGCCCAGATCAGGAAAAGGAGGCAGTTTCTGATGCCCAATTAACGCTTAGCTAGGAAAAACCCCTTGAAATGGAAAGCCCCTGAGTGCTCGGTCGCATGTAAGCCAGAAAATTGCGGGGAAAAGAACTAAAGACTAAAGGCGGGACCCACACTCCAAAACCGATGGTATTTATCAGGCATACCCTTGAGCGGTAAGAAGATTTGGCTTAAACTTAGTGATTCCATTAAGAGCTCTACGTGTGGCAGTAGAAGAAGCTGCTACAATGGAAAACAACGTCATTGACTGTGTCAATTAAAACCTTCACAGAGCAAACCTCATATCAGAAACCACACCCAGATTCTCCCAAAGGCACAACAATTGCAGATAAGTTGGAGATAGAAAGCTGAGGAAAGGGCAGAGTTCATTAAGAAGTTAACCAAGTTAAACTAGAATACTTACTGGCAGTACTTGGTTAAACTGCAAAATCAATGCATGACTCTCAAATGCCTTACGAACTCTATCGAGAAGATGGTGCCAACACTTGTCGATTATGTTTTCGTAGGACAACTAAAATAGGAGGTCAGCCAACCAATGTTCCTTAAGCCGATGCTGAATGCTTGCGACTTCAGAGAACATATACATAGATAGTTAATTTCCAGATTCAGTTTTAGTTTTAATTTTGATTTATTTTTTCCTTAGATGAGGATGATCATTTAAACCTCCTCCTATATTTTTGTAATAAACTATTTTTAGTATTTAGGTAGTAGTATTTTAACCCCTCTCATGCATTTAGAGAAGGGTCTTGAAATTTTTCAAAAACATTTCCTCAGAACATATACTTTTGCACCCTCAGAGGAGGTTTTGATGAATGAATGGAACAAGATTTATTGATATCTGTGTTTGATGTCTGCTACTGAAATGCACTTTTGTACTCTTAGTAGATGTTGAATTAGGAAGATATAAATTTATATTGCTGAAGCTCATGAGTAGAACTTGTTATCAATGGTACTTTTATCTCTTAATGATTTCTGCTTATGTGTAACAGTAATGTTTTATGCTCAGTTATTTATATCTGAAAGCTTGAATGTTTGAGTTATTATTTGGCACTTTTGTACAGTAATGACTATTCTATTTATGCTTAATGTATGAATGACTTATTATGCGATATGCTTCTCACAATTGTTTCGGCTAACTTTTTATACGAAATAATTCATTTTTATCGAATTCCTTTCTGGTAGCAATTGAATGATCTTTATTACCAATTGTTGTTCGAAATTATTTTACATCGCATAAGTGAAAAGTTGAATCCCTAGTTAGTTTTGGACTTAAATATTTCTGTCATTAGAATATGATTGCATGTTTTAAATTAGACTTAGATTAAAAGAATTTTACTTAGAAATCTTTAGAAAACATAAATATCAATCATCACACACACAAATTGGGAAACTGGTCCCATTATCCCAAGTCGGACCCACCATCCCAAACAGAAAAGGAGCTGCTTTCAAGGTCCGGACCTGGTGGGTATCCCCCTTGTTGTAGACCCGATTTTCGGGGCTTCAACATATTTGACGCTAGAAGGAGGGGCCGAACTATGAATGGCTAGTAAATCCAAATCTAAATACCATTCTAAGAGTAAATCGCCCTCAACATCTCCCTCGACTTCTCTATCGCATTCTAAATCCTTAAATCCTAAACGAGAAGTTGAGAAAACAACCACCACTACCACAAACCCAAACATTTCAGACAAATCTACTATTGAACTTCATAAAGTTTAGTCTCTGATTCATAAACTTCAAGGATTCTCCATATCACCTCAAAAGTCTGAAATATCTCAAGGTAGTGTGACTTCACAATACAATCCTTCTCATCCTTTAACCAGATTGCAGAGTGAAAAGTTTGGTATCGAACCAACTGAATTACCTCTACCTAAAAGGAAAAGAGCAAGGAATTCACCTCAAGGGTCTGATAGTGAGACTATTTCATCATCAAAATCTATTATGACTTCTCCATTACAAAGTCAACCATCCACTCCTCCACTTCAAATTGTTGTCCATCAAAGTACTGGAACTTTAACGTCCTCATCCCTTCCACAAGAAACTTCATCCGTGCTTTCCTCTGTCAGTAGTTCAACAATGGCCCAAACCCCATGGAATAACCCAGGGGAAATCTTAATGCCTAACCCCTTGAGTCAATTACCAGCCCATCTGTTATTAGGAAAAGTAGTGTCCATTCAGAGCTACTAGTCCCACTAAGACGGGTAGCTATCTTAGAAACAAACAAACTAAAGTTACTCTTGTTTTCGTTTATAGAAGCAGAGAGTACCAACCTCAGTCTTTCGCTTGGCTCCTTGCTTGTTTCCTCCCTCCTTTGACAGAGCTTCACCACTCCTTCCTAACATGTCCCGCTTCAAAGAACACCTATAGAGTCAAAGCATCATAATACCATCAAATCATAGAGATCTATAACCATAAACAATATAGGATCAGATGTATATTAACCATAAAAATGCATATGCAAATACGAGATTCAACAATATACAAACATATGGAGGAAAACTCAAATAGATTTATTGATAGAAGTAGTAGAAGAGAGGATTACAACCCATTGGTCTGACCCGGCGCCATCCTCCTAGCATGAAAGCCCTCTTCACCTCATGAAAAGCTTATATCACCGAAAAATACAATGTTGCACAGAGAAACTAACAACACTTCCTTAAAAAATACAAAATTCCAGCCTTTGGATCTTTAGGATGAGGGATCCATATATAGGTATTTGCAGGTGAGTGGTCAGCTTCTGGGATTTTTATTGGTATCATTTCTCTAATAGTTCTTGGTTCCACTTAGATATTTCATGATCTCTTACAGATCCCCGGGTGAATTCAGAGAGGCAAGTGTCACAGGAGAAGTTTCTGGAAGATTCCATGATCATCCACCTTGCAAACTGTCTCTTCCATTTGTCTACTCTCGCCCATCGCACCCTATAGAAGGAATTTTTAGTATGCATCGCACCCCCCGTGTGTAATGGGTAAGATGCATCACACCCTCAGCATGGAGCAGGTGAGATGGACCAGTTTTGACTAGTTCTGAGTAGTTTTTCAGGGAGAACTTCTGGGAAATAATGTAATCAGCTGACCTTGTTCCTTTAGGGTATGAAACAACACTTTTAGGGACTTAGAATCCCTTTTTTTATCGACATATGAGATTGTGGTTGCAGTGCCCAAATATGTCTATAACAGTTTCCCCCTAAAGCGTGAGGTCGTAAATATTCTGATGTCGAGTGAAATTCTTTATCAGAGGATCCGAGGTTTTTCGAATTGGAAGGAAACCTGTAATAAGATACAATACAATACATTATCTTCATAATATTTTCATGATCTAGTTGAGTCGGGCATTCCATGCTCAGCTTTATAAATTCATTTTCATGTACATATGACAGACAACCGTCTATGTGACAAACTAATGATTCTGGTAGAGTAATCATCCTTTGGCTTGGATGATTATCTGTGCAGTTATGACGTACATTTGATTCATTTATTTTCCTGAATATATCGCAACCCAGATGGATGAAACTAGATCCAGGGTCTTCAAACTCATTCAATCTCTACCCGAAGTACAAGTCGATCCATGTGAAAAGATGTTCTGATGTCGAACACGGAAAGACATCGTCTGATTACTAGCCAATGATGTAAGCTGTTAATAGGCATGAGAGGAATCACCGATAATGATAATGACCCTCAAGGTACTGTAGTACAATTCACGTGGTGAAAATACATGAGTCGATGTCGAACACCACGCAAAATATTTTGGTCGAAGGCCATTGATGTAAACCTATCACCAGAAGTGAGAAACTTGCCATTGAGGCGTGCAAGCTTCAAAGTACTGAAAGGGTTATTCCTAAGTCAAATTCTTGGATAATGAGCTAATGTCGACTAGAAGTGACCCGTCGTAGGAGGGCTTTAATGAATCCCACATCTACGACATGGAATGGAGCAAATGATTTTGTGGAGGTGAAAACGATCTGATGATACAAGGTTCAGGGTGGCGGTCATGAAAGAATGAAGCATGAAGGTATTGCAGCGGATGAGACATAAGCTAGGTTGG
>APFE031679546.1:33091-170045 GCA_000404065.3 Pinus taeda
AAAATGGATGGTACAGAGGACCAATGGTGATATGACCGGTGAACGAAATAACCCAACCCGACTCAATCATGGTGATGGAGTGAAAGTGTCATGTTCAAGAGCGACCTACTACCAATAAAGTTTCTTCAAGTTTTCTTCCCAATTTTTCCCCAGTCATTACTGACTAGTACCTCTTTATTTTTATCAAGCTTGAGGAGGATAACATATGCTTGTTCTATAATTTTCCCTTCGGGAAAACTTGTCGCTATGTTTTAACGAGCCTAGCGACAGTGAAACTCGCTCTTGTTCACATTAACAAGTTTTCCACTATTGTTTTAACGATTTTAATGACAAAGATAACTCGGTCCTTTTCAATTTTAGAGATCCTGAAAAGAGACGGAAAGGAAACTCCAGTATTACTTTTTCATAATATAATCCCTTAAGTCTGAAAAGTATAAAATAATAAGAAAGGGATGACTTTTCGATAGTTTAAACAAGACAAACAAGACAAGCACTCGATCTTTTTGTGTAATGATCCCTCAGTTCCAAAAAGATTAAAATCTAGAGGAGGGATGGCACTTCCAATCACTTTAATGAGATGGAGAGGCCAATCGCTCGACAATCTTTTCATATTTTACGTTTCAGATGAAAAGAGCTTAAAGGAGACTCATTTTTTGAGGAACGAGTGATATTTTTGGATAGCAGCTGGTTCCAAGTAAGGTTTGGAATTTTTCAATCAGTGCAATGTAAAGAAGGTGGCTAATAGAATCACTCGTCGCAACTGTTCCTCAAAAGGGGTAAACAATCAAATGGAGGCATATGATCGGCTAAAAAAGTGGAAGTGATGGTAAGAACATGACCAAGGTTCAAAAACTAATGATTATGTGATTGCAATGGTTATTTACCGAAGGTGGATTCATTTTTTAATGAGCTTAAACTTTGTTGGAACATATGATCATTGCTAGGTTTATTTTTTAACGAGCTTGAACTTCGTGTAAAAATTCTCATGTTTGGTTTCATGTTTACACAAGCTTGAAACGAAAAACTATGCTTGTTATATGTTCACATGCCCCCAGCATAATGACGCAAATCGAGGTGCATGCCCCCCAAGCTTCATTGCATTCAACGCGGTGGTTGGAATGAAGGTTTACCTTCGAGATCTTTGAAAGACTCGACTTGGAAAGGGAGTTGTTTCATTTTTTAATGAGGTTGACACAATAAAAGAACTATCCTCATTACTCCTTGTTTCATTTTTTAATGAGGTCGACACGAGATAAGAACCATCCTCAAATCCACCATATTTACAATATTTGATAGAAAATCAAAAGCTGAAGGATGATTAAGGTCGCTGGAATATGTTCGTCGTAATCCGGAAGATGAGAACGATGGTGGTAATCTTCCCTTGGTGCCTTTCCTATCATCATTGACTGAATGATTCCTTCGTTTGTAGAATGTACATACGACCAAGGATCTGAAGAGGTGCCATATTCCTTAGACCTATCTATCCAAACACTCGATGAGTGTTGATTTGGGTTTGCCCCCCAGGCCAAGAAAATTGATTGCTACAATATTTGTATTGGGCTTGGGGGCAATACCTAGAGATGATCCATGTTGACAAAATGTTTAGGAATCTTTTGAATCTTTTAGATATAGAAGATATCATATTGCAGGTTTCCACCGTGGCCACATCTGCCAGATTACTCATAGATAGTAGGGCAAAAGTACCCATCAAGGTAGGGTCTTTTAGGAGGCCTACTCCGATATTTTGAAGCAACTGATAGCTTCCATGGATCATTGGGATGCTTCCCGTAACTTGTGAAATATTGGGGAGAAAGGTTTGTTGGTCAATGATCATAATTCCTCCTTGAAAAGGAAATGCAATCTTTCTAAAGTATGTTGACACAATAGCAGCCATAGCATAAATCTAGGGCCTTCCCAATAGGATGTTGTAATTGAGGTTTCCATCGATAACTTCGACATCACTTAAAATCCTGTATGGGGTGTATGTTCATCCATTGAATGCTTTTAATGTCGTTGATGATCTTGACAAGGGTGGTGAGCCTAAATATTTGTAGCAACTTATTGACATAATGCATGTAGATGCTCCCTCATCAATAATTGTTCGATGAATAGTTTTGTCGAGGGCTTTTACTTGGATGAGGAAAGCGAGTTGAGTTGGTAACTGAGTTTCATATCCTTTATGATTAAAGGCCACAAGATTGGAATCCGCTGGGTCAATCCCACCTATTGCTGATAATAGAGCTTGTTTTTGGGAGGGGAAATTTTGCAGTACTTCAAGTGTCGACATAGCGGATGGTGATTGGGCCAGATCCTCCACTATATTATAATTCTGTGTTGCTCTGGCATGAGGATTAAATGTCAATTTGTGTACTACTCCCTTTGGCAGCTTTATCGTTAGCTCAAGAATTATGGGTGGCACGACTTTGGTTGAAGTTGTTGTCGAACTACTAGGTTGATCTGCAGCCTTATTGTTCGACAACTATGGATTCTCGTAATCTTTAATCCTTGTCGATATTAAAGAATCATTTTACTATTTCGAAATGGACAACATAAGCACTTGGGATGGGGAAGCATTGTCTCTAGCAACCATATTGATTTCTGAGTTTGGAAACGGATTGGTCAATACTGCTGAGGTTTTTGAACTCTTAAAGAATTTTTTAATCTTAGCTTTATGAGGACAATTTCTTGTCCAATGGTCTTCATCGCATATGAGACATGGCTGACCAGGTTTCTTTTGCCCATAAGGGTTTTCAGAAGATTCTTCAGGAGATGAATCATCCTGCTTCTTCTTCTTCCCTTTCTTTTTCTTCTTGCCCCTTGGTTGCTTTGGTTCTTTGCCTTTGTTGGTCGACATGGAATTAACCTTCGAGGCAAGAAGTTCTTCATTTTCATTTTGACCAGAAACTGTATGGGATTTCTTAGATGTTGCCTTTGCAGTTTTCGTGTTAGTCGTACCTATCACACCATCACCGGCATGAGAGTCTTTGTTTGGTTTAGGAGGAGGAGGAACGGAAAACTCTAGTCTAGGAGCATCAGGGATTTTGTCATAGATCGTGCTATACTGAGTATAGATTAAGTCTAGATATTACACACGAGCAATGACTTGCTCTTTAGTGACAACCCCCCCTTTAGCTACATCTTCTATAATAGAAGGTAACAATGACTTAATAAACCATTCAGCTAGCAGCTGATTAGGAACATATCTTTTTACCATTCGACGATGACGTCGCCACTAATGAATATGATCAGATTTGTGAGTGGCTGTCATCTGCTTGAAATTGGTAAGAAGCTTCGTTCCTGTTTCGTACCTTATTAGTAACTATAAATGGGTTAAAAAGGTGGTGGCAAGGGCACTGAAGTTATTGAATGAAGCTCTAGGCAATTCGATGTACCAATTTGCTTCCAGTTCACTGAAAAAGGCGAAGCCTAATTGAATCATAATTGAGAGTGTTGGACAAACACCATAGATGAAAAGTCATCACATGATTCGATGGATATTCATCCGGAATTCTATTGAATTTAGGAATATCTGACGGAAGTTTATGAGGAATCGCTAGCCACCAAGGGGCATAAGCAATCGAATCATTTGTTAGTTGATTCAGATATGGTAATTCTAAAGTTAAAACGAAAGGAAACTGTTGATTCAGGTTTGGCGAAGCATACCTAGGATATGATTAGATTGCCTGAGCAGTGGGTCTTTGCATACCAGCATAATGTATTTGATGCTGATAACTTAGATAAGGTTGATGGGCATAACCATTTTGATATGATTGATGGTGATTGTTTTGAATATAAAGTTGTCCATTGCCTGTAAAGCTTTGTTGCTCAGGTCTTCGGTAAGCTTGCTGGAATTGTGGTTGTTGATATTGCACCAGCCATGGCTGTGAGACCATTTGTTGTTGCTCAATACTGGATGTTTGACCAAGATGAGGGGTTATAGTACCCGTTTGAGCCTGGGCCACTTTAGTTAAGGATCCACTAATCGACGGTTGTGATTGAGTCGAGGAGACAAGAGGCTGTTGTATTATGACCTGAGAGACTGGAGGTTGACATACAATAGGCAGCGCTTGTACTTGCGACATCGTCACAATAGCCGGTGTAGTGGGAATATTCGACACAGGTTGATTTGGTTGTATAGAATATACAATTCTTGGTTGTTGAGGTAGTATTGGTACCCAACCATTGGATGTGATTCCAGCCTGACCTGAATTCTGTTGTGAACTCTCATATGGTTGTTCTCCCAGAGGGAACAATGAAAAGGCATACTGCCCCCCATATGGCTGCAATCTAGTGTTTAAAGGGAAAATTGGCCTTTGGAGACTGGATTGCCCAAATTGATACTGCTGTGAAGGATCAATTTGCTGAGGCTCAACATAAGAGATTCCAGATAAGGTTCCAGATGAACAAATAGGAATAGACCATACTATCGAAACAGTCCCTAAGTGGACTCCATCTAGTGGTTGAGAACTAGTTGGGATAGATGGTATACCAATGAACATTGTTGGAGTAGTAGCAGGAGGTTCTACTACTACTGTGTCAGATGACATAATGCTAGATGTCGATGGTTGTTCAAACATATCGAGTCTATCCAAAAGATTTCCTAGTGATTCTACAGGAACTTGTGATGAAGGATGACTAACTCCTGTCGGAGAAGGATATAGGTGGATCCCAGCTCCAAAATGCAATGGAGTACTGGACAGAAGAACCTCTACAATCTCTTCTATAGCAATCAATCCAGGTGGAAGAGGTAGACCGTCAGGTCCGTAAAATATTTTTGGTGTCGAAGAAGGTATAGACTCTGCAGTGACAGATGCAGGAGGGGTGACACCTTCCAAATCAGTCCTAGAGGGAGCTGGTTCCACAATAGCAGTGTTTACTGTTACACTAGGATCAGTTCCAATGTCCTCTTGTAACTACAAAACTTCTTCTGTAGAGGCAGGGATACTAGAAATTGTTGGAGTAACTGGAGTCTCTGAGGATGTTGAAATACAAGTTTCAAACAAACCAGGAGACTTTGAACCAGTTAAACAAGTTCGCTTGGCCTGGAATGGTTTCGTTTTCAGAGTCAAAGATGGTTGACTCGTTTTCTCCGCGAATGAAGGGCCTTTGATTAACTTTCTTCCACGATTGCGGATAACTTGATCAACTCAAAATAAAAGGGAAAATGTTATTCTGAATTAAATGAATTTTATGATGCTTTGACACAACTTGCTTTTTCAATTTTTAAGAGTTGAGAAAAAGCTAAAGATGACTCTAGTCGCCTTTGATTTTTAATGAGATTGAAGTGACAAGTGCTCAGATGGACCTTTTCTTTTAAGAAGTCTGAAAAGGAATGAAAGTGACTACTCTAGAAATCTAGACAGAGGGATTACTGAACCAATCACAAAATTGCAGAATACTTTTTATGGTACGACAGCCAATCTTCCCGAATGTTGCGTTTAGTGCATTGTGATCGATAGGGCAGCAGACACAGCTTCCTAAGGATAAAGGATATAGCCTATTGTGGTCTCCCAATATATACTTGACGGTACATGGGAGCAAAAGTCCGTACTGGCACTTGTCATCTCAAAGAGGAGGAATCACCCAACCTACAATGAAAGTGATAGTTACCAGGCTTTACGACACCGAAATACGTCTCTAGCCTAGACTTCTAAATTTTGTGCATTAGGTTCCAAAGCGTTTTTATGTTCATTGAAATTTATTTTACAGTTGATCTTTCTTAAGAAGTTTGCCTTTAAGGTTCACCGTGTGATGTAGATATACAATTCCTAAATATGCAATTTAAGATGATAAACAGTCGTTTACTTTCTTTTTTGCAATGAAAATCCTAGCTACTAAGGAAAGAGAAGTAAAATCCTTTCAAAATAGAGCAGAGAGCACATAGTAAGATGCAATGTCCTAAATCAACTTCCACAAGAAGTCTAAATACAAATGCACATGCAAGTATTTGTTTTCTTCTTTCTTAATGTGTGAATGACAAAAAGAATGCTAAGTATAGATCTGAACTATTCTTCTTTCAAAGCGACAATACTAACAATTTTCTTTTCAAAAAACAAAAGGAAGATTAAGACGACACTTTGCGATTTGGAATTCAAAAATTGCTTTCAACACTTGAAATACTATTAATTCAAATCAAGTACAATGGCAAAAGTGTAATCGACTATCAACAAGAGTAAAACTCTTTTCTTTGACTGAAAACGACACTTGCGACACTTTCAAATCAACATACGACAGTTCGATTAAGCTATTGTTTGCAAAAGAGAACCGTAAATGACGAAAAATACATAAAAACACTCACAATTCTTTATCAATGGAGGCTGAATAATGCAAAGGAAGAAAGTTTCAACAGTGATATACTGATCACAGACAAAAAAACTATTGAATAAAGCTGAAGCCAATGAAGAAAAAACCAAAACCTAGAGGCAGAAACAGTGTTACTTGATCATCGCACTTGTATTACAGGGAAACAGGGATGCATCTCACCTACAGCATACGGGAGGTGCGATGCATCCAGACTGCCAATGAGGGAAAGTGCAATGGTCCAGGAAGAGACTGAGCTTGGTTTTTGCTCATAGTTTGTAGCTAAGTTCAGGGGTTTAGGCTGAGCTAATGATAGGTAGTAAACACAAAGTATAGGGGCTAATCTAATGAGGTTACCTGAGCTACCACTAGGGAACTTAGGATGTTTGCAAGTCAGTTGTTCAGTTTATAAACAAAACTCAGAGATGGACTAAAGCAACGTTGATCTACTTTGCACTTGCATAGCAAATGCAGTTCGAAGGATAGCTGGCTTAAATTCAGGCTCCGTCTGTAGTTTATAAAGAAAACACATGGAAACAAGCAAACAAGCTATTCGCTCCCTAGTGGAATCGAAATTTTGTTATCGTGTAAACTAGTGTCCATTCAGAGCTGCTAGTACCACTAAGACGGGTAGCTATCTTAGAAACAAGTAAACTAAAGCTACTCTTATTTTCCTTTATGAGAGATAGATGAGAGAGAAGCAGAGAGTACCAACCTCAGTCTTTCGCTTGGCTCCTTGCTTGTTTCCTCCCTCCTTTGATAGAGCTTCACCACTCCTTCCCCACTTATACCGCTTCAAAGAACACCTGTAGAGTCAAAGCATCATAATACCATTAAATCATAGAGATCTATAACCATAAACAATATAGGATTAGATGTATATTAACCATACAAATGCATATGTAAATACGAGATTCAGCAATATACAAACATATGGAGGAAAACTCAAATAGCTTTATTGATAGAAGTAGTAGAAGAGAGGATTACAACCCATTAGTCTGACCCAGCGCCATCCTCCCAGCATGAAAGCCATCTTCACCTCATGAAAAGCTTAGATCACCCAACAATACAATGTTTCACAAAGAAACCAACAACACTTCCTTACAAAATACAAAATTCCAGCCTTTGGATCTCTAGGATGAGGGATCCATATATAGGTATTTGCAAGTGGGTGGTCAGCTTCTGGGATTTTTATTAGTGTCACTTCTCTAATAGTTCTTGGTTCAACTTTGATATTTCATGATCTCTTACTCATCCCTGAGTGAATTCAGAGAGGCAAGTGTCACAGGAGAAGTTTCTGGAAGATTCCATGATCATCCACCTTGCAAACGGTCTCTTCCATTTGTCTACTCTCGCCCATCCCACCCTATAGAAGGAATTTTTAGTATGCATCACACCCCCTGTGTGTAATAGGTAAGATGCATCGCATCCTCAGCATGGAGCAGGTGAGATGGTCCAGTTTTGACTAGTTCTGAGTAGTTTTTCAGGGAGAACTTTTGGGAAATGATGTAATCAGCTGACCTTGTTCCTTTAGGGTATGAAACAACACTTTTAGGGACTTAGAAGCCCTTGGTTTATGGACATACGAGATTGTGGTCACAGTGCCCACATATGTCTATAACACCATCCTGAAAAATGGCTGCCGAAGTTTAATCCTGAAGTAGGCATGCTAGCAGAAGAACACATAAACAACTTTATGTTATCGATAAATTTAAATGGTGTTACTAATGAAGATGATGTTGTCTAGATTTTTCCTTATACATTACAAGGAGCAGCCGGATCCTGGTATTTTTCATTACAATCAGGATCCATCACTAGTTGGGACATTTTCCAAGAGCAATTCTTGACTATGTTTGGCGATGATAGATCTACAACAACACTGATCAACGATCTATCGAATCTAAAGGCTGAATCAAGAGAGCCTATCAAAGATTTTAACTCACTTTCAACAAGCTTTTGAAAATTCCGACTGCTTCCCAGCATAGCGAAGAAGTTCGAAGTGAATGGTAGATATCTGCGTCACCATCTAACATAGCTATCTTTATTGAGAGGGCTGCCAAGGCAACATTAGCTGAAAACATGAAGGAAGCGATAGTGGTAGAGAAACATATCTTAGCTTTAGAAAAGAAAAATGTTGTCGATGAAAGAAAATCTAAGAAGGTTACTTTAGAGATGATCTTAAGAAAAAGTAATCCAAAGACCCATTTGATTTAGAAGGATTGCAGAAAGTCTTAAAAACCATGTATAATGAAATGGTTGACATTAAGAAACAAGTAGCAAAGACTTCTTAGAAAAAGCCCTACAGGCCTTATAGGGAAAAAAATTCAACTGATTCAAAGCCACCCAATGCTATAACAAATGCAGAATCAGAAGAAGAGGAAGAAGAAGTTTCTAATGAGGAACCTACTAACGAAGATGAAGTTGTAGAAGTATAGGGAATGTGGGACTTCATTCTTCCAGATGAAGAGGTATTACCAGTTAGAACCAGAAGTAGAAATCAACTCGATCCTCCACAACCTAGTCCTAAACAGAAGAGCGCAAGCTCAACATCTAAAGATAAAGTCACAAGTAAGAAATCATCATCAAAATTAACTCAAACAAGCCCAGTCCAATCCGATCCCTCAACTCCATCTAAAACACTAATTGTTTCTGATGAGATGGAATATAATATCATTGAAAATATGAAGAAGACTAGGGCTAACATTACTTTTCATGAATTGAGCAAATTGAAACATCAAAGAAGCTACTTTTGAAAGAGTTACATGCAGTACCCATTGCATCCCTTCCTACCGTTGTAATCTCGCAAGCTTCTCATGAGATGGGAAAACCTCCAACTAATATGGCAAATAAAGTTGATCCCAATGATATCGCTCTAAATGGAGGTAGGTCAAAATCCCATACTCCATTCCTTCTTACTTATGAAATTTTCTACAAAAACTTGCATAATTGTTTGGTAGATTCAATAACTTCATCTAATATCTTACCTAAAACAATATGTGCAAAGTTAAATGTCTAACCACAAAAATATGCAGTACGCATAGTTCAGCTGGGCCGATCGCAGGTTGAAGTAATCAGTGAGCTAAATCAAATTACCATAAGGTTGTCATCTAATCCAAAGGTATGTCAAGTTATTGATATTCTAGTTGCAGAAATTCCTGAATTTTATGGCTTAATTCTTAGTAGGGATTGGTTTGAAAAGCTTCATGGATACTTTGCGACCGATTGGTCACATATGTGGCTCCCTTACAATGGTAAACCAAATCAGATAAAGGTTGAGTGAGAAAGACACCAAAAATACATAGTGACGGAATTGGAAGGAGAAAATAAACCTGTAGCATACAACAATAATATAATTAGCAACTATTCTGTTGACTCTTTCTTAGGAAATTTCAATTCTCATACTTCACCTTACTTAGAACATTCTATTATGTCTCAAGTATAAAAATTTTCTCAAATAGATAGTTCTAAATGTGTTAATTTTATAGATAATCCTGTAAATAAATCTTTATTTTGGAAATTATTTTTTTTTATGGCTCCAAGTCTAACGATGGAGCAGGAGAAGGATGTGTATTAGTTAGCCCAGACATAAACAAAACTATGCTAACATGTAGACTCGAGTTTGATTGCACAAACAACACTGCAGAATACGAAGCTCTAGTCCAAGGACTGTACAAGGCAATCAGATTAGATATCAAGTATCTACAAGTCTTCGGAGACTCTGATATTGTTATTAGACAGGTACGAAATACTATACATTGTCTATCAAATCATTTGAAGCATTATCAATCCTTAGTGAAAGATCTGACTGAACATTTTATAGAATTTAATATTTCACTTATTCCCAGACTCCAAAATGCTAGCGCTGATCTCCTGGCTAATGTAGCCTCCAATCTCATCCCCCTCAGAAGACTATAGCCTAGACAGATTCTCAATCGAATTGATCTTTAGGCCCTCTATCCCTGATAATGTTACAAATTGGAGAATTTTCAATGATGATCTTGATATTGTGAGTTTCATGACATCGGAAGGATCTTATACTAATCATATAATTGATGAGGACCAACATGAAAAACAACTACAACAAGAAAGCACTAATAATGCTATACCAAAATCTGTAGTCATGTTGGACGACCTATATGATTTGAAAGACCGATTTAAGAGATCTACCGATTCAAAACTTCAGAGGTCAACCCGAAACTATGAATTAGTAAATCTAGGAATGGATACCAAGCCACAGAATATCAACCTAAGTCTTGGCCTAGCCCCAGAAGAAAATTTAGCCTATGTTCGTCTCCTGAAACAGTAAAAAAGTGTATTTGCCTGGAACTATGATGAACTTAAGACTTACGACACTTCGATCATTCAACATACTATCCCAATGATAGGTAATGAAAAACCTGTCCAACAAACACTAAGGAAAATCCATCCTAATCTGGAAAGTCAGATTAAATATGAGCTTAATAAATTATTGAAAGCCAAAAATGTTTTTCCCGTTTCGACATTCTAAATGGGTTTCCAATATGGTCCCAGCTAGAAATAAAAATAGAGATATTAGGATTTGTATTGACTTTCAAAATCTTAACAAAGCCTGCCAAAAGGATAATTTTCCCCTGCTTCCTATGGAACAAATATTGCAAGCAGTTGCAAGATTAGAATTAATGTCCTTTTTAGGTGGCTTCTCTAGCTACGACCAGGTTCTAATCCATCCTGATGATCAGTTAAAAACCATGTTCAGAACCAAATGGGGTACTTACGCATATCAAAATATGTCGTTTGGTCTGATTAGTGTTGGCACCACATTTCAAAGGGCCATGGACATCACATTTAAAGGATTAGTAAACAAATCAGTGGTGATTTACTTGGATGACATAACAGTATATTCTAAAAAATGTGGTAATCACCTTAGAGACTTAAAATAGATCTTCCAACATTGCCAAAGGTATGGGATTTCACTCAACCCAAAAAAGTCCTTTTTTGCATTAAGTGAAGGAAAAATTCTGGGATTTATAGTGTCAAAGTCTAGAATCCATATTGATCTCGATAGAATTAAGGAGATTTCCGAAATATCCTTACCACATAATAAGAAATCCATGTAATCCTTCCTTGGCCAGACTAATTTTGTTAAAATATTTGTTCCAAACTTCTCAAGGATTATGTCACGATTACAAGCAATGATAAAGAAGAATTCACTCTTCAAATGGGGCCAAGAGGAATATGAAACATTTAATAAATCAGTTGCCTCTAATAAATCATATGCTGCGATACTCACTCAAGCCAATCAAGACAAGGTGGAAGCTCCAATTGCCTTTTCTAGTTCAAATCTACAAGGGGCTGGATTAAATTATTCTGACGTTGAAAAACAGGCTTATGCTGTTTTCAAAGCAATCAAATATTTTAGACCCTTTCTTCTTAAAACCCATACAAAGATCGTAGTGCCATTTCCAACGGTAAGAGATCTCTTAGTATAGAAAGATGTGGGTGAAAAGAGAGCAAATTGGGTCATTTCCTTACAAGAATACGACTCTAAGATTAGACCAGCAAATATTGTAAAAGGACAAGGCTTTTGCAAGATGTTGGCTGGAGCATCGCTTATTTCTAAAACATCATCTCCAAATCAAGAGGTACAAATGTATGAGGTAAGCCTAAACGATAATGAATCAAGATATGTTGATATCATATTTTATCTAAAGAATGGATATGCTCCTTTAAATCTGGATTATACAAAGAAACGAGCTCTAAGATTGAAGGCTAAGCAGTATAAACTCATAAATGATGTACTTTTAAGGATAAATTATGATTATGTTCTCCTTCGATGTCTTGAGAAATATGAAGCTAAAAAGGTGTTGCAGGAACTCCATGATGGACCAGCAGGTGGACATTACACGGGAGATTCTACAACACATAAAATTTTGCACACAGGATACTATTGGCCTACACTATTTAAAGATGCACATAGCTATGTAAGGAAATGTCAAATTTGTCAAACTGTTGCCAGAAGACAAAAGAAACCACCATTGCCTTTGCAACCAGTCAATATCGATCAACCTTTTGACCAATGGGGATTGGATATAATAGGTGAGATCGTTCCTCACTCTTCTAAACATCATAGGTATATCCTTACAGCTACATACTATTTTACTAAATGGATAGGAGTTCCTCTCAAGACAGCTAATGCTAAACACATCATTGATTTCATAGATCAGTTCATAATCACCAGGTTTGGTTTACCCTCTGCTTTAATGTTTGATAATGCATCATATTTTTCTGGCAATGCTATGACTGAATTTGCACTTAAAAGAGGTTTTAAGCTTAAATACTCTGCCAATTATTACCCACAAGGGAATGGGTTGGTTGAATCAACGAATAAAAACTTAATCAGAATTATTAAGTGAACCATTGATCAGAATCATAGAAATTGGCACAAATCTTTGATGTATGCTTTGTGGGAAGATTGAATAACCCAAAAGGCTACCATTGGCACTTCTCCCTTTAATTTAGTTTATCGGAAATAAGTTGTTCTCCCAACTTATCTAGCAATTCCTTCTTTTGCCTTAGTTCAATTCGTTGATGAAACATAAAATTCATCTTTAAAGCTAAGACAATTGCAGATCCTTAAGCTAGAAGAGCAACGAGAACAGGCTAAAATAACACACACTCATCATCAAGCATTAGTAAAGGCTTCCTTTGATTCAAGCATGGTATCTAAGAAAGATTTTCAAATTGGAGATTTAGTTTTGAAATGGGATAAGGCTTATGAGGAAAAAGGCAAACATTCTAAATTCCAACAAATGTGGCTTGGCCCATTCCAAAGTGTAGAAATCATAGGTCCTTCCACTTTCATGTTGCAAGATTTAGTAGGGAAAATAGAAGCTTTACCTGTTAATGGGAAAATTCTCAAAAAAACTTTCCATAGAAGATGAAATCTTCTATTTTTGTAAATTAGTATTTATAGCTTTACTTTGATAATAAAATAGGTTGCAAATGTTAAACTTTGAGAATTCACTAAAAAGATTAGTGTTCCTTTTAGATTTTGTTTTTTCACTTCTATAAATAGAACTAATTTGGAAAATCAATCATTACTATTGAAACAAACAATCAAATGCTATAAGCATGGAAAGGTTACTTGTTTCAGTCTTACGAATTTTGATGAAAAACAACCTTTAGTCGGAATTGTTTTATATCATTCAATAACAAAACAAAGATTCTCTGTAGAAAATCTCTTTCCAAAGAACTCTATAATTGTCATCTAGAGCTATTCTTAAGGAACCAATGAATTCCTCCCTGGCCAGGGAATTACGAGTTTCAAGGAATAATCCAATGATACACTATAAGCTTAAAGAATAAGAGGTCTCATCACGAGCCAACTTATCATGATCATAGATATTATGACTTGTTGACATTTCCAAAACTGCATACCAAAACAGGGCAATGACTCAAGATTGTTGCAATCAAAAGACAATGGGTCTCATCACGAGCCAGCTTGTTTAGAAAAGTTATAAATCAAGTGATTGGCACTGTCATAATTTGGCTACCAAACCAAGACATTGCTCTTTAGGAAATAAAAGAAAACAAGTGTGAATCTGGATTTATCTTTAAAAATTGTATATTTTTCCAAGTAGGATACAGGATCATTATTGGGTAACAGGTAACCATGTCGAGGCTATGAACGCCTACTGGTAGTAGAGGCTCTTACTATGACAAATGAGCATACGTAACACTGATCTATAGAGAAGTTTTTTTTTTTTTTAATCTTTATAAACTAAGTAGTGACTGATGTAAATACAATGACTAGCTTTGGAAAGTAAATAATCAGAGTTAACATAGGAGAAATAAACTACCATTGACAGCTGAAAGCATGATAAACTTTATATTTCTATAATAAAGTTTGATTTTCTAGAAAACATTTCTGTTTTGGAAGTTTAGAAAATTCAAAAGATAATCACAGATAACTAGTTCTTCCTAGTGAATCGCCAATTGTTGTGGCAAGCAACAACCCCCCTTTTTATTTAGTTTTAGTAATAGAGCTAAATAAATGGGGACCCTTCTAAAAAATAAAAAACTAGCACTTATGTTTCCCTTTGAATAAAATATGCTATCATAAACTTAGGAGAACACCCGAAAAACCCAAAAAACTTAAGTTTTATGATAGATTTCGAATAAAAACGTTCTCTTAGCAAAAATACATTGCATCGCAAAAGGTAACATGGAACAACATACAAACAAACTTCCAAAATTGCAAAAATGCGATGCAAGATTGCGCACCTTGAAAACCCATCGCGCATCATAGATTTTATACGCCGCAAGTATCACCTAAGGTAAAATATCCCGATCTGGCAATATGTGATAGCGAATCTTGCAAATTGCATCTCGCGGACTATAAGGTAATAATTGATTGTTAACAAATGGATTAGTGATATTGAGATCTATGATACTGCGATCTGCGATATTGCGAAGAAAATTGCAAAATCGCTTTATCACAGATCTGCAAGGCCCATTGTTCAATAAAGTTTTTCTCGTAATCCGATACCAAGTTATGGACATTAATGTCAATTTAATGGTTAGTTGGTGGTCAGTTATGAGATAAGATTTAGATCTGATCAAAAGGTTATTTCACGTAGGGTGATATATTTAATATGAATTCGACATTAAGAGCTTTCCCGTCACATTATCTTTTACCATTATTCTTTCCTTGCTTGTAAATTTATAGGAGCGGTAAGAATAGTAATATACATAGCAGTGTGTTGAACGTAATGGGAAAGAAGGGAAAAGCTCCGGTTGCAGAAGACGAAGAGATGATGCCCTTATACACAGACACCACCTGTAACAAAGATGCTGACATAACTACTTGGGAAGGCATGTATAGTCTACTTGAAGAAGAAAAGCCGAGAGTTATGGAGGTTAAAGCAACAACAGACTCATGCGGGTCGTCTGAGGCATCAATCATTGAAATTGCATGTTCATTCTTGCACCTAATAGCGGCAAGACCGAAGATTCTTCAATACACAGACATAGTCAAGTGGGTATTAGAGAATGCCGATATAACAGAGAGACAATTCAGGACTCGAAGCCAAGACCTCATTGGGTCATTCACTTGGTAAGATTTGAGGCTTATATATCTTCTACCAAAGCCACAGGAAAGTTACCAAAAAAAAAGTTCATGGAGATGTTCGCCAAAGAAAACGAATATTTGGAAAAATGCACCAAGAACTATTCAGTAAGGGAAGAACCATTAAAAAAGAGCAAAGCGCGCCGACCAAGGCCTATCGAGACTACGCAGAAGGCAAAAAATAGCAACTAGGGAGCCCACATCAGGAAAAGGAGGTAGTTTTTGATGCGCAATTAGCGGCATCGCTGGGGAAAACCCCTTGAAATGGAAAGCCCCCGAGCGCTCGGTCGCATGTAAGCCGGAAAATCGTAGGGAAAAGTGCTAAAGACTAAAGGCGAGACCCAAACTCCAAAACCGATGGTATTTATCAGGCATACCCTTGGGTGGTAAGCAGATTTGGCTGAAACTTAGGGATTCCATTCAGAGCTCGACGCGTGGAAGCGGAAGAAGCGGTTGCAGCAGCAAACAATGTCATTAACTATGTCAATGAAAACCTTCATAGAGCAAACCTCATATCAAAAACTGCACCCAGATTTCTCCCAAAGGCACATCAACTGCAGATAAGCTGGAGACAGAAAGCTGAGGAAAAGGCAGAGTCCATTAAGAAGTTATCCAAGTTAAACTGGGATAATTATAGGCAGTACTTGGTTAAACCGCACAGTCAATGCATGACTCTCAAATGCCTTACAAACTCTGCCGAGAAGATAGCACTAGCACTTGCCGATTCTATTTTCGCAAGACAACTAAAATCAGAGGTCAGCCAACTGATGCTCCTCAAGCCAATGTTGAATGCTTGCGACTTTAGAGAACAGATACATAGATAGTTAATTTCTAGATTTAGTTTTAGTTTTAATTTTGATTTATTATTGCCTTAGATGAGGACGGTCATTTAAACCTCCTCCTATATTTTTGTAATAAACTATTTTTAGTATTTAGGTAGTAGTATTTTAACCCCTCTCATGCATTTAGAGAAGGGTCTTGAAATCTGTCAAAAACGTTTCCTCGGAACATGCACTTTTGCAACCTCATATGAGGTTTTGATGAATGAATGGAACAAGATTTATTGATATCTATGTTTGATGTCTGCTACTGAAATGAAATTTTGTACTCTTAGTAGATATTGAATTAGGAAGATATAAATCTATATTGTTGAAGCTCATGAGTAGAACTTGTTATCAATGGTACTTTTATCTCTTAATGATTTCTACTTATGTGTAAAAGTAATATTTTATGCTCAGTTATTTATATATGAAAGCTTGAATGTTTGAGTTATTATTTGGCACTTTTGTACAATAATGACTATTCTGTTTATGCTTAATGTATGAATGACTTATTATGTGATATGCTTCTCACAATTGTTTTGGCTAACTTTTTATACAAAATAATTCATTTTTATCGAATTCCTTTCTGGTAGAAATTGAATGATCTTTATTACCAATTGCTGTTCAAAATTATTTTAGATCGCATAAGTGAAAAGTTGAATCCCGGGTTAGTTTTAGACTTAAATACTTTTGTCATTAGAATACAATTGCATGTTTTAAATTAGACTTAGATTAAAAGCATTTTACTTAGAAATCTTTAGAAAACAGAAATATCAATCAACACACACAAATTGGGAAACTAGTCCCATTATACCCAGTCAGACCCACCATACCAAACTGAAAAGGAGTTTCTTTCAAGGTCCGGATTGGGTGGGTATCCCCCTTGTTGTAGACCTAATTTTTGAGGCTTCAATAGATGGCTTGGTCAAATTCATGTATCAATTAGGCTATAGATTTGCAACTGTTCATGAATATTTAATAAAAATCACAAAACATGACCCTTCTCTACTGCTCTGCGAACATTAATTCACAATTTAGAAAAATAATCTCAGACATGCAAGAAGAAATAACACAGATGCAACAAGTATTGTTATCTGGGGAAAGAAATCTGTTATAATCCCCAATTCATGCTTGCATTAATCAAATGAATAGTGATGTATTACATTTTATTTTCTCAACTGAGCACACCCTGCAAGTGCATAACCTATCTCTCTACTAATAAAAGGCCTTTGACTCAAACTTAGTCAAATTTTGCCTCTACTTGAGCTCATATTTCCTTGCACTATTCCTTGAAGAATTAGGTCCCTATTATATAGGAAAATTCTTAGATTGAATTTCACAATTCCTTAGGTTGATCATATGACTGCATGCAACACCTATACACTCAAGATTAGTCTATAACTGATGTTACACTACCTTGGAATCTCCACCTCAACTAGGTAACTCGAATTCTCTGCATGCAATATCTATTTTGAGATGATTGATAAGTTAATTGGATGATCATTGAGTTTGACTGAAGTCCCACTGCTTAATTGATCTTCCACTAGTTCCTCCAAAAGTTGGAACTAGTTTAATTGAAACTGACCTGAGATAACTGACCTTGATTGCTACAAATTAGCAATCACACATGCTGAAATGAACTTTAACTCCTCCAACTTGAATTTATTGAGTAAAATACGTGACATAATCCATGTCACACAAGTTAACATCATCCAAGTTGTCTCATGATGTGGAAATTCAAATTTTCTCGATTTAATCAAGGCAAAATCAAAATGAGAATTTCTTGTTGCATTTTTCAACACTCCCTCTCAACAAGAAAGGGATTATCAACCACCTGTATCCTGCATCTGTGGAACTCGAACTTCCATCTTGAAAAGGCCTTTGTCAAAATGTCATTTTTTTTTTCCTTTTCCAGAATGTACTGCAACACCATTATCTGTCTCTGCACAGAGTCCCATAAATGGTGATACCAAATATCTATATGCTTGGATTGATCATGAAAAATAGGATTATCAGAGAGCTTGATGCAACTTTCATTATCATAGTAGATCACATTTAGATCCATCATTTGACCAAACAATTCAACAAGTATATTTCTCATCTAGATCTTCTCACATTTTGCTTGGCGGGTAACCATGTATTGTGATTCTACCAAGTATAGTGCCATATATATTTGATTCATGCTATACCAAGAAATTGTTGTGGACCCAACACTAAAAATTCCACCTCATGTACTCTTTTGATTTGATCGATTCCCTGCCCAATGTGAATTTGTGAAGCCAGAAGTATTCACTCTCTGCCTGTCTGTACCATAGTCCAAACTGGGTAGTGCCTCTGAGGTACTATAGAACGTGCTTAGTTTCCTTCCAAAATAATTTGGCTAGCCTAAATATATCTTGGCTCAATTGGTTGACTACATAGCACATATATGGTCGTGCGTTCACAAGATACATTAGTGAACCCACCAACTATTTGTAAAAAGTAGCATCCACTTCCTCACCTGAAGTGGTATCCTCTTTCCTCTACTTGGTCGCTAGAGGTCTCTCCATGGGTTTACAACTATCCATGCAGAACCTATGAAGTATCTTGTTGGCCCTACTTGTCTTGCGAGACAAACCATTCCCAATTGCCTTGCCATATTTCCAATTCGAGGAAGTAGTGCATGAGACCCATGTCCTTCATTTAAAACTCTCTTGAAAGGTCCTCCTTTCAAGATTTGATTAGCTGATCATCGCTAGTTAAAATCAAATCATCAACATATAAGACAATAATCAACAATTTACCTTATACCAATATATGATAGTGGTTTTCATGTGCTCCACTTTTAGTGAAGCCCAAACCAATGAGATTTCTATTGATCTTGGTGTACCATGCACGAGATGCATGCTTGAGACTGTACAACACTCATTTAAGTTTTCACACACGAGACTTTTGATCAAAAGTCTCAAATCCTTCTGGTTTCTCGATATACACCTCCTCCTCAATTATTCCATTGAGGAATGTCGTTTTTACATCCATCTAGTAGATCTTCCACCCCATCTATGCATCTAGAGCAAGAATTGATCTAATGGATGAGTACCTTGCTACAAGAGAAAAAGTCTCCTCATAGTCAATACCCTCAACTTGAGAGTACCCATTGACCATGAGTCTGGCCTTATACTTTTATATGCTTCTATTTGTTGGCTTCTTTACCTTGAAGATGCATCTCGAACATACATCCGATTTGTCTAATGGTCTTGGAACAACTTCTCAAACATTGTTATTTACAATGGATTCACATTCCTCCACCATTGCATCAACCCATACAGGTTGCTCTACTGCTTCCTCAAGAGAGGATTTCTCAGTTTCTACAAGATCAGTCATTACATCCATGTAGCTAGCATACCGATATGATGACCTTCTCTTCTTACCCTGATTTGAAGGAGCACCAACATTCTCCCTCTCATCCTACACAAGTCTCTCAACTTCCCTGATCTTCTTCAGATGAGCCCTGATCTTCTTCACCTGTCCCATGGATATATACCTTAGAATTTCCTTTCCTTTTCTGAAGATCACATCATAAACACGGTCTTCCAAAACTGCAACAAAGACGATATTTTTCTTTAGGCTTGGAATGAACATGACATCCTTAAGCATTAGGGGCGAGCTCAACTCCCTCTGAAAGGTGACTGCACCAATCCTGGTCGTGTCATACCTTATTTCATTCCCCATCTCGATGTGCATTTGCAAATATTTTTCTTCTAGGTCACTTAAAAAGTCTCTACACCCTGTCATGTGGAACAATGCACCTCAGTCCAATTACTAGATGCTCCCTATCGTTGTGATGGCCATGCATGCAATAAGGGTAAATTCAAGCTCAAACTGTGAAGCCAAAGCTTCACCTACTGCTCCTATTGGGGTCTTCTTGCTTGTCTTCTTGTGTTAACACTTTGTGACATAGTGCCTAAATTCATAACAATGGAAGCATTTAATTTTGGACAAATCTTTCTTCTTTCCCCTTTGACTGGATTCTTGTTTGGACCGGGATTTCTTCCCTTTTCCCTTCTTTGTCTTCCCAACCAATGCAAAGTTTTCTTCATCTTCACCCTTGGATGAAGTCCCATATATGGTATTCTACCTTATTTCCTCCTATACCAAATCAGACCATAAGCACTCTCAATTTGGTAGTTTCTCCCTCTCGTTCACCAAATATTGATAACTATGCCAACTCTTGGGAAGGCCAAAAAGGGATAGGATTACTAAGTCATCTTCAGGGACAGTAACACCGAGCCTACCTAGTTCATAATGAAATTGTATGAAATTGCTCAGATATTGTGGTATAGTTTCATTCTTCTACATCTTGATCCTTTGAAATTTATCCTTGAGCATCAACTTCCCGGGGCCACTACTATTCTCGAAGAATTTTGTCAGTGCTTTCCACATCACGAACAAAGTTTATTTTATGCGGGGATTCGAGACAATATGATCTTTCACTCCCTCCAATATTATTCTCCTTGCCTTGGCTACATCTTTCTTCCACTCTACAAGGTTGTGGACATCAGTTGTTGGTGGTATTGGAATATATTTCTTGAAATATTCAAGAAATCCATTGTCATCCAATATTACCTCCATGCAATAAAATTTTAGGTTCCTTCCAAGGAATACTCTAGACTTATTCCATTGAAGGCCATCTTCTCAGCTCTGAAGAAATTCTTCTACACTAATATTCAAATCCAAACATCTGTGCAACAACTTCGAATTTCATGCTTTAATGTGAATCCATCTCTGATACCATGTAGAAATTAGGTTGTAGATTTGCAACTTCTCATGAATTTTTAGTCAAGACATGAACCTACTCTACTTCTCTGTGGACATTAATCCACATTTTAGAACAAAAATATTATACATGAAAGAATAAATAACACATATGCAACAAGTATTTTTATTTGGGGAAAGAAATCTGCCAAAAACCCCAATGTATGCTTGCATTAATCAAATGAATAGAGATGCATTACAATTGCTTTTCTTGACTAAGCACACCCTGCGAGTGCATAACCTATCTCTCTACTCACTAAAAGCCTCTAACCCATACTTAGTCAAATTTTTCCTCTGCTTGAGCTCCTATTTCCTTGTTCTATTCCTTGAGTAATTAGGCCCCTATTATTTAGGAAATCCCTTAAATTGAATTGTGAAATTCCTTAGGTTGATCATCTGACTACATGAAACACTTGTACACTCAAGACTAGTCTAAAACTGATGTTACACTACCTTGGAATCTCCACCTCAACCAGGTAACTTGAATTCTCTTTATGCACTAGATATTTTGGGATGATTGATCAGTTAACTAAATGATCACCGAGTTTGACTGAAGTCCCATTGCTTAACTGACCTTCCACTAGTTCCTCCATAAATTGGAACTAGTTTAACTGAAAACAACCTGAGATAACTGACCTTGATTGCTACAAATTAGTAATCACGCATGCTGGAATGAACTCTAACTCCTCCAGATCGAATTTACTGAGTAAACTGGGTGAAAAAATCCATGTCGCACACGTTAACATCATCCAAGTTGTTTGTTGATTTGAGAATTCAAATTTTCTCAATCTAATCAAGGAACAATCAAATTGAGAATTTCTTGTTCGATTTTCCAACAATTCATAACAAGATTTATGTTGCAGATAATAGTGAGTTGAAGAATATTATCTTACGGGAGTTTCATTTCAAGCAATATTTAAGTCACCTGGATATTAGAATACTTTGACTGTTGTGAAGAGGTTCTACCATTGACTGAACTTGAAAAAGGAGGTGGCTGAGTTTTTTGCTAGATGTTTGCATTGCGAGTAGGTGAAATCTAAGTGTAAGAATCCAGTTGGTCTATTACATCCTATTCTGATTCTAGAATGGAAATGGGAGGTCATTTCCATGGATTTCATTATAGGTTTGTCGAGGACATCGAAGGAGCATGATTCCATCATGGTTGTGGTTGATAGGTTGAGCAAGGTAGCCCACTTTATTGTGGTGAAGTCTACAAATTCAGCTAGTGAGATAGATTAGATATTCATTAGGGAGATAGTGAGATTGCATCGTGTTCCCAAGAAGATCATATCAAATAGAGATGGAAAGTTCACTTCTAGGTTTTGGAAGGAATTTTTTGTAGGTAGGGGGACAAACTTATATTTTAGTACAACTTGTCATCCATAGACATATGGACATACAAACAGGTTAGGGATTCTAGAGGATATGTTGAGGATGTATGTCATACATTAACAGAGGAAGTGGGGGGATTATCTTCCTCTGGTAGAGTTTTCATACAATAGTGGGCATTAGGAGTCCTTAAGGATGAGTCCATTTGAGGCTCTTTATGGGTGGAGTTGTAATACTCACATCAACTAGAGTGATCCAATGAACAAAGTACTGATTGGAACGAATATGTTGGTTGAGATGGAGTAGGAGATGTAGGTTATCGAGAGGAATTTAAAGGTAGCACAAGATAGGTAGAAGAGTTATGCAAATAATCATAGAGAATTCAAGGTATTTCAGATTGGAGAGAATGTATATTTGCACATCAAGCCCAAGATGAGCTCCTTGAGGATTAGATCATGTGCCAAGTTGGAACCTAAGTATTGTGGTTATTTTGAGATCCTTGAGAGGATTGGACCAGTGGCCTACAGACTTGAATTTCCAGCAACAGTGAAAGTCCATGATTTTTTCCATGTTTAATTTCTTCATAGATATGTGCAGGAACACGATCATGTGATTGATTGCTTTGTATTGTAGGTGGAACCAGAGGGAGAGTTACAGCCAGAGCCTCAATGCATTTTATAGTAGAAACAACTCATTTTGTAGAATCAAGCAATAGAGCAGGTTAAAGTGTAGTGGAAGCACTTTGAGCCTAATGGAGCGGCATGGGAGATTACTGATAAGATTGTAGGATATGTATACTTCCTTATTCGTTTTTTGAGAAGTTGTGTTGGTACATTTGTTTTGGTTTTATTTATATGCACATATGTATTGTAAATACTACAATGAGTTGTTTTATAAAGCTCTAATAAGTAGTATGGTGTTCATGGTTTCAATAGTTTGGTATGATGTAAATGTTGCATCAAGCTATGTTATAAAGATCAATGGGAAGCATGTTTTGCTAGTTATAAGCATCATTGAACACTGAGTACAGTTTTTCCCAAGGAGGAGGGATTTGTAACAACCCTTGGTTGATTTTCCATGTAAATAAAATAAGTCCAAGGTCATGGAACACATTCCAAGCTAAATGGTAGGAAAACCACTATAGTGGGCATCACTTGTGGTTTATTTATGGATATGGAAATTGACAAAGGCATTGGTAAAAGAAAAGAGACTTTATTTAGCATTTAATTATGAAAATAAAGGAAAATAGGAGAAAAGGGAGATGAAGAGACACAAATGTGCATGTAAGGGAAATTAGAGGAAAAGTGAAGGAAAATGAAGAAGATAGAGGCATCAATGATAAAAAGGCATCAGAGAAACAATTCACATCTTTTGACCAGTTTTGGCTTTTGCCAGTTTATCATTTGGCTCTCTTACACTCTTTCAAACTTAGAGTATTATTGGAGCACTCTAACATTCACTTGGATTTGGAAGAAGACAAGCAAGGAAGCAAAGGAAAATTAAAGGAAAGGAAGGAAGCACAAGGAGACAATGAATCAATAGCTATAGCCAGATTGCTTTGCATGTAACAAGTGGCATGTATGATCTCCTTGTTGGTTTTTGGATGCATGATCTATGCATGTGATTCCTTAGTTATGTGTTGTCATTGGCATGGTGATTTTCCTGGATTGATAGTGGTTTTAGCCTTTGCTTGCTATTTCCTAGATAACCATGGTGTAGTGGGTTACCTATTTGGTTTTTTTAATTGGTACTTAGGTTCCCTATGGTTGTGGGTTGGAACAAACACTCTAGAGCCATAAAATATCTTAGGTTCCCTAGAGGTTATGGGTTGAGTTACTAGTGCTAGAGCCTAAGGGTTGGGATAAACACTCTGGAGCCCTGAAACAACTTGGATTTCCTGGAGACTGTGGGTTGAGTTACAAGTTCTTAGAGCCCTGGACAAGTTGGGTAGAGACCAATTTGGTTAATGTTAGTGATTTCTGGACCATATAGGTGAAATTACTATGGATGTGGGTTGAGGTGGTTTGGAATTTGGAATCCCTAGAAGGTTTTATTTTGGTTTAATCCTTATGATCCCACATTCATGATTAGAATATGGTGCGGGTCTGATTAGTTGAAAGAGAGATTTTGGTTAGTCAATTTATGGTCAGGTGGTATGTGGAAGTCCTTGATTTGGTCAGAATTTGCTTATGTTAATATGATATATTTTCATATTTTTATTTATGAGCACTTATGATGGTTATTATGTGATCATATAACTGATTTTACATGGGTTCTATTATGTTTATATGCATGGTTATATGTTGGTTATTTGATGTATTCTCGCTATGGCTCTTGTTCATGTTTTACTAATTTATTGAATGGTTGATGAATGCATGGTATAAATAGTTTTATTGCAACTATCTTGAGAGGGAATTATGCCTTCTTGGTGATTCTCAAATGCAGTTCAGACGCTTATTATCATATATGCATTCATGACCTATAGCTTCCATGATTACTATATGTTTGATGAAATTCTTATCATGGATTAAGCATGTATAGGTCAAGTTCTTGCCTATGTTTTGATTTATGGGCTTTGTCATCATCTTGTTTATATTTTTGGAAAGTTACAAGAAGTTCTTGGGAGTGGTCTAGAGGCTAGCCTGGAAAAGTGGCTCAGATCTCAAAACCACTGCCACATAACTAGAGTTTTTGGGTCATAACTGCATGGAAGTAGGCTTATGAGTGGTGTTATAGCCTCATAACCACATGCATAGTGTATCAAGGGTGCGGTTGGGGTGTTAAGTCAGTGAAAAAGGGTTCCAACTTAGGGATTGATCACTTGGGGTGGTTTTCTAGCTCTTGAGTGGTTTGTGGTCCCTAATGGATGTTAGAAAGTCTTTAGTTGGTAGGCCCCACTTCCTTAACTAGAACTAGGAGGTTGAGTCATGTCATAGTAGCACTCATCTCATATTTACCATAGAGAGCTTGTAAAAGTGGGTAAATTGGGGGTGGGGGATTACACTGCCACTCTTGCCAAAATGACATAGGAAAGTCCTCATGTCAAGGGTAAAATCCCTACCAAGGTTGATCCTTAGTGAACAAGCTATTGAATATCATGCATCCTAGTCATAGGGAACATTGTAGTACCCGACGTTTCCATTGGTAGTACTAATTAACCCTATCCACTTTTCCCAATTCGTTGGCCAAATGAGAGGTACTTCCCAAGAGTCCAGACTACAAGTTACAATGTATGCTAGGGTTTACACAAGGGAAGGTAAAACATTCACCCTATTCATATAGTGTATTCCATAGGGGAAGGTGAAACACTCACCCTATGCTCACATGATGGGGTATGTACTCCAGAGGGGAAGGTGAACCACTCACCATGTGCTCATATAGCTCCAAGAAGTACCCCAGGCCCCTAAGAGTTCCTAGAGCTTAATGTCCAACTCAATCAAGATCATCATGGGAGGGTGTTTCCACGATTCCAAGTTTCTATTTAAAGGCTCTGAACTTGGCCTTTCCCAAAGTATTTTTTAGGATGTCAAAAACTTGTTCATCCATTCTAATATGTTGAAGCCATATTTCTCCCTGTTGTACCATATCTCAGATAAGATGGTACCTAATAGCAATATGCTTGGATTGGTCATGGAACATAGGATTCTCTAAAAGTTAAATCCCACTTCGATTATCACAATAAATGATGGTGATATCTAACACATTCTCAAATAGCTCACTGAAGAGCTTCCTCAACCAAATGGCTTCACAACAAGCCATACTAGCTGTAATATATTTAGCCTTAGCGATAGTGCAATAAACTTTTGTTTTCAGCTCATCCATGAGATGGAAGTAGATCCCAAAGAGAAACAACATCCAGATGTGCTTTCTCTATCCACCAAACTACTAACCCAATCAACATCTATATATCCATGTAGTCTTAGATCCTTGACAGTGTACCTCAGTCCATGGTTGATAACACCATGAAGATGTCTTAGAAGATTCTTTGTAGCAACACAATCTATATGATGAGGCTGAACCATAAATTGACTTAATGTATTAAAAACAAAGAATGTGTCCGGTCATGTGTTCACAAATAACATCAACACTCCCACAAGTTGTCTATATTTGGTAAGATTTTCCAAAATTGGACCAACGACAGTTCCACATAGATTCTTGAAATTTACTTCAATCGATGTGGTCATTGACTTTCAGTCCACCATGCCACATAGTTATAAAAAATTCACAATATATTTTCCTTGATAAAGGAAAACCTCACCTGGATTTTACCAAACCTCCAAGCCTAAGAAGTAATGCATCAATCCTAGGTCTTTCATCTCGAATTCAGAAGTCAACTCCCTCTTACATTGATAAATGAGAGGGTCTGCACCAGTAAAAAATACATCATAAAAATATAAGATCAAGATAAGTGGTATGTCATTTTCAACCTTGAAGTATAAGTTTGGATCAACATATCTCCTTATAAATCCCAGCTTCATGAGATAGTGATCAATCCTCTCATACCAAGTCCTAGGGGATTTCCTTAACCCATAGAGGTATTTCTTCAACTTGCATACATTAGTTCTTCTATCCTGCTCTTCGAACCCTTGAGGTTGTTCTAAGTAGACTTCTTCCTTAAGTGATACATGTAATAATTCGGTCTTGACATCCATTTGATGCAGGCTCCATCCTTTCTTTGTAACAAGAGAAACTATGGATCATATAGTGGTGTATGGGCAACTGGAGAAAAAAATCTCATCATAGTTTTGTGAGAATCCACGAGCCATGAACCTTGTTTTGTATTTCTCAACACTTCTATCAGCTCCATTTTTAATCTTGTAGATCCATTTCAAAGTGACTACGGACTTGTCCTTGGGTCTAGGCACCCCTTCCCAAACATTGTTCTTCATGATTGACTCATATTCCTTAGCCATAACATCTTTCATACCTGGTGCTTCACAACTTCTTTGAAAGTGCAAGGTATGGTTTGAATTATAATACTCATGGTAGCCAAGTATCCCTAATACTTGGTAGGCTTCTTACTTTCTCGAAAAGTTCCTCTTGGGGCAGCATGAGTTTTTGCATCTTGAAGTGTATCTCGAAATCATAGTGGTATTTTATTTAAGGTAGAGGGATCACAAGGAGGTGGTTCAAGTGGATCCTTCAGGGCATCAACATTAGGAATAGGTTCATCCAACATAGGTTCTTCTTGACCTTTTAGTAGCATCATAATCCTTCCTTCTGATGGGGAGATCCCTTTATTTTCCGAGGGTAGAGTCTTCATCAAAGATAACATCTCTACATACTTCTACATTTTTCTGACTAGGTACATAAATTTGATATGCCTTTGAATCTTCACTATATCCAAAAGATACACTTTTATTCCTAGAGGCTTCCACCTTGTTCCTTTTCTCTTTTGGTACATGAAAATATACATGACAACCAAATATTCTAAAATTTGCAACATCAAGGTTTTTACAAGTGAAGATTTCCTTGGGTATCTTGAAATCCAAGTTTTGATGAGGACTCCTATTTTGAATGTACACAATAGTGTTCACAGCTTCTCCCCATAAAAACTTTAGTAGGCCTTGATCATTAATCATGGCATGGGCGGCTTCCATAATTGTACGAATTTTTCTCACGACATCTCCATTTTGTTGTGGATTGTATGGAATGGTGAGCTCCCTCTTAATACCTGCCTCTTTACAAAATTAATTGAATTCATTTGATTCATATTTAGTTCCATTATATTTTCTCAAGATATTAATCTTCTTGCTTGTATGATTATCTATCAATGCTTTAAAATAGCGAAACCATCTGAATACTTCATCCTTATTCTTCATGAAATAAATCCAAGTTTTGTGGGAGAAGTCATCCACAAATATCACATAGTATAAGTATCCTCCCAATGAAGTCATGGGAAAAAGACCAACCATGTCAGAATGGATCAATTAAATAATATCATTTGTCTTTCTCTCGCTATAAGGGAATGGCTCCTTTGTATGTTTTCTCACTACACAACTTTGAAAAACTCCTTCATGATTCATATGAAATTAGAGCATCCCTATGACCATATTCCTTACACTCAGTAAGTATTTGTAATGTAAATGAGAAAATATTTGGTTCCATAGCTCACATTGAATAGAGGTGTCATTTTACAAAGCTCCTAGAGGAATCCCACCATCTTGATAAAGACCATCAACCCTAAACCCAAGAGTAAAAGTATCTAAATTTATTATTCCATGCACATACCTTTCCATTAGTGTGAGCTACCTTGAATCCTTTGTCCTCCATTGCAGAAATAGATACCAAAAATTCTTCAAATTGGGCACAAACAAAACATCTTGAAGATGTATGGTTTGACCATAGTTCAAGTGAATGATAATAGTTCCTATCCCTTTCATAGGTTAGGTGGCATTATATCCAAGAATAATATTTAGATTAGTCTTCCTCTCAACTAAATTTGAGAGAACCTTCTTATATCCTGTTAGTTTCAGTCAGTTCTACTTGTCACTAGTGATCAAATATGCTCTTACAAGGTGTTGTTAGGGTGTCAAGTCAAATCCTTGTCATTTCAGTGAGTCTTCAAATAAAAATTTGGGCACTGGCTAGGGTGTCTAGGGCTATTTCCACTCTCTCAAGAATTTCATATGCCGATCACTTTCATCACTCAGTTGAGTCTATCATCATGAAAACATCATTAATACCAGTTCAATCACATCATCATGGTCTCCAATCATCTCAGTGTTACCATTAGTTCATTAGTGTTAGGGTCACAAATTGGTCATTTCATGCATAAATCTAGCAAATGATGAGTGGAAATAGGTAAACTTGTTCAATAATACTTGATTCCAAATGTAATTTATATTTATATATGTAATAATGTTCCTAAGGTTATAAAGTTACAAGAAAGGCTACAAAACTAAAAAAGAAGTGAATTGGTGAGGTGGGCCATCCTATCTCATTAATCATTTAGATACTAAGAGAAAATTATAAAGCACATGGAGGAGCTCGTTTATACTCATTTTCATTTGTCTCTTACCCTAGCATTGAGCTCCCACCTCTCCTTTGCAAAACATTGTGTTTCCATCACCCTCACTAGCAAAAACCTGGCTCTTGATGTGCACAGAAAGCTTTCGCTGCACTCCTCGACAACACACTGTGCACGGGTGAACTACATTGCGCATGGGTGCTACGCACATGGAGTCTATGTTGTGCAAGGACCAGAATTCTCTAAAATCACTTTTTACCACCAAAATTTATTTTTCAAGGCTCCTCTTCTGTCATGTCATCCTCTAGGCTTCATATCAAGTAAGTTCAATTATTCTCATGGCCTCCTTTTTTGACTTATGTCAAGAATTTTTCAGATGCTTCCACTCTTAGGGTTTATATGATTTTCTTAGTTTTGATCCCCAAATGATGAATTTCTACCCCAAACCCTAGTTTCCTTATCGCTACACTTTGTTTGTAGCGAATACACTATTCCCCTCCATCACAAAACTTTATCGCCTTATTTTCTATCATTTTTCTATAAACCCTAATCTACCTTATCTCTTTCTAGGGAAGGCCTATGTTTTGGAATTTTTCACTCCATCCCCTCACTCATTTCCCATAATTCCTTTTTTCCCTACTCACTAACATCATCCCCTACCCTCCTAAATTTCCTCAATAATTTAGGCAACTCCCAAGCCCCTCATACCACTTCATCCCCTTACAACAACAAAGTTCACTATTGTTGCTTGCATTTCACCTAGGTTTTGAAGTATGGAGCCTGATTCACCACCATCAGAGAAGAGGAAATACAACAAGGTGGGAAATATATTGAGGTTTGATCCCTCTATTTGTAATGAAATCACCTCCTTCCCTTTTGTCAAGAAATGCTTTGAAGATGTCAATTGCTTACAGTTTTGTCAAAAAGTGGAGGTAGTAGGTCACCATGAGCATCTCATAGGTATATTTTTCCTCACCTTGAAGGAAGATAAGATCACCATTGCATGGATTGATTTCATGTTTTCAGTGAATGCCATCTCTCAAGCTACAAGCATACCAAACCATGGTGAAAATTGGTTCAAAGGAATTAACCTAGACCTAGAAGAGTACAAAACCTATTTGAAATCACAATAAAAAGGAACTCACTCACATGTTTTCCCATTCAGATATTTGTTGGAGAGATATGCACCATTAATGAAGACTATCATGAAATTATTTACATGTGAGGGAAGATTTTCTGGGTTATATCAATACCACATAAGGTTTCTCATGCACTTTACAACAACCAAGTCTCTCAATTTATGCAGTTACTTGTATAGGAGCTTAACCAAAATGTCTGAAAGGGTGCAATTGAAAGGAAAAGTGCATTATCCCAACCTCTTTAACCATAACCTGATAAAGGTTATAGTTATCCATCAGTTGACAGAGAAGAACATGACATGGGACACATTCATTGAGGCAGCCTTTAAAATGCATATAACTACTTCACCAAGCCAACATCAAACCATGTCAGCACAGTCAATAGAGGTGGGGTCATCAAGCAAGCATGATGAGGTTTCCAAGGCACCTAAGCCTAAGGTGACCAAGAAATATTGGAGAGGTAGAAGGCTTTTGTTTTCTCCTCAAATTGAGGAAGGGGCCAAGTCTACTACATCAGCAAAACAAGGATCACCATCACATCATGAGGCTTCTTTGCATGATGAAGAGGCCATTGAGGATGATTTTGACCTAGTTGACTTGGAGGCACAAGATGAGCATAAAACCCTGCGACAAGTCATCAAAGAGAAGGATTCTTATATCATGGAGCTCAAGGAAAATTTTCCAAGGGCCAAATTCATCATTTCATTCCTTGAGCAAGAAAACAATCAACTTAAGGAAAAACAACTAGCCATGGAGAAAGAGAAATTCAAAGCCAAGAAACAAGAGATGAAAGGCAAGGCACTGGTGGACCATGATGACACTGAGTAGCATGAAGTACATGTGGCAACAAAAATACCAAGAACAATGGGTCTTACAAAGGCACTTCAAAAATAAAGAGAACAAAGGCCACTAATGGAAGAATTGACCTTTGAGGAGAGGATTTCCATGGAAATAAATGAAGACTGTTGATCCCCATAAATGGGTAATTATATGGGCTCATTTTGCCTCCTAACATAGTTAAATCAACCATTCTCCTAGCTTATTTCATGTTTTTTTATTATATTTATTCTTATGGAGTGAGTTGAGTTAGTTATGATGCCATGAGTTCTAATATGTGTTTAATGTAGGTTTTTTTTTTAATTTTGAAGACAAAGTCAAAGATTCAATGGAAAATTGGCAGCAATAATTTGAAGTGGACAAAGGAGAGGATTTATAGGATGGAATCCCCCTCATTTATTACTCCCTACTTTGAATTCCCCTTCATGCAGCTTGGAGTACAAACATCGAAATCAATGCACTAGGAGGCAGCTGAGCAAGTGGAGGATAACTTATGTTTATCTCGAGTTTTGGGAGCCAAGACTCCCTGATTTTAAGGAAGCCATTGGGAGCTTTAGTTATATAATTAGAGAGGCCTAGGGCCTCACTAGGGTTGAATTTTTGTTGCAGTATTGCTATTGTAAAACTCTGCTCAACTTCAAGCTTATTTTTGGTGACAGTTTCATGTAATCCTATTACTATTTTGATAATAAAGATGAGATTCTTCTTGAGCTAGCATTGAGTTATCTCAGAGGGCTGAACCTCTTGGGTTAGGGCCCAATCCAAGAAGCCAAGCTCTTCTTGTTTGTATTTATATGCTTTGTTTCAGTTTATGGATTAGTTGTTGTAAGATGAATTTCTTTCTTGGTTAAGAATAAGTTGCTTTTGGTGATTCAGAAGGTTGTTTCCATGTGTGTTTTCTATAGCAGGTTAAGTAGTGATAGAAAGAAGATTCAAAAGGCTAGAAATAGTGCCTTGGCCTCTTTTCCTCCCTTTGGGACCATGAACTGATACAAAGACCCTCTTGATGCCCCAAAAAACACAAATTTTCCTTCTCCATAGGATTTCTAGTGTTTGCAGTTTGTTAGAAGTTTAATGCTTTGCTTTAGATCTCTTCCACCATGCTCATTTTTGTCCTTGCAATAAGTCTTCTCCCATGCTTTCTCTCCTTGTAGCATTTTTTCAACATTTACTTCCATTGCTCATAATTTAGACTAGCTTGATCCAAAATTCTGTTTTTTTCAATGTACTCATTTCCTTGATTGCTTGATCTCATTGGTTGACTTCCAGTTATTTTGCAGCAGATCTCTTCGTACAATAGGTCATACTATCAGCCATCACATTCTCTCCCTAATCCATGCCCTACAGGTTGCCCAAAGTTTACCTCAAATCTGCCTTAGTTTTATGCATTTTTCTATAGGGTTTCTTCCTCTCTCCCGATCATCTTTCCCTCTCCTGGTGATCCTTGGTGGACCATAGGCACCCTAAACATCATCCCAACCTTCATCTACCTTTTCCACCCACTCTCACACCTTCAAAACCTTCAAAATTTCTCTCAGCATCCTCCTGTAGACCTCCTGTAGATCCTCTGTGTCCTCTTGTAGATTTTCCTGTAGGCTTTCTTTTGAAGGCCAAGTGTGGGGAGAGCCTCCAAAAGGCCACCCGAGACCTCCTAGGACCCATATACACCATCCTACATCTCCTCAAACCCCAAATTCACCCTTCAACACCACCTATTTGCTTCCACCTTCACACACAATAAAATACATGCATGTCAATTTCACATAAAAATATATAAAAATCCAAAAAGATGTTTTTTGCTCATTTACTTCTAGAAATAGCTTGAGTAGATGTTTTTTACTTCCTTGAGTAGGTAATGGCATTCATTTCATGGTTTTCATAGTGCTTTCTACAAAAGTAGGATTAGTTGCTTAAGTAGGGTTTGCTAGGTTTACTTCACATTTCAGTCTTTTTCCTTTCTGCAAGTAGAGTAGCCTTTGTAGAGTAAGCTTTCCTTTTTTTCATCACATATAGAGCTTCTTCTGGAATCCATAAAAGTTGGCTTGAGATCCTAGTGATCTTGCGCCAGTTGACCAAGTGAAAACCTACAGTAAGAACTAGTACTTGTGTATACAACACCGTCACTTCCAAGTTTGTTACAAACTACTAGGTTGATAAGAGTAAAGTAGGCAGCCCAGGAGTTGCAACATTATTGCTACAATACTAGTGCTCACCACTTTTTGGTGTCATTGCCAGCGAAGCATCATAGTATTTTGTGATTATTGCTTTCTTCTATTTTCTATTGCAACATTTTGCTAAGTAGTTTATTTCAGCAAAAGTAGAATAGTTTCTTCTTTCAGTTTCTGCATTTCCTTGATTTCCTTTTCAATTCTGCAAATTTCATTTCAGCAAAAGTAGAATAGTTGTTTCTTTCAGTTTTTGCATTTCCTTGCTTTCCTTTTCAACTCTGCAAATTTTAGTTCAACAAAGTTCATTTTAGTTAGTTGCAATTTGTGTTGCTCAATCCATTTCAGTTTTGCAGGTACAATCAATGTAAAAAAAAACAAAATCCAACCAAAAAGATTTCCTTTCATGCATCGTAGGAATAGAGATAATTCAGGAAAATTCTTACCTGACACCCCCACTACATCACACAACCAACCTTCTCTCTTCTTCAGTGGCAGTGATCAAGAATAAACTTTAGGTGAACAACCAGAGATATTTGAAGAACCTATAGGGGAAGAAGAAGAAGAAAACATCCCTCCTGAGCCAATGGCTGAAAACAGAAATGCTAGGGGAAATGGAGAAAGAATAGAGGATACCTTTCCCATTCGGGAGACCAATGGGGACACCAAAATCAAGAATATAAGTCCTTCAGCCCTACCTCACTTCCATGATTTGACTATGGATGATCCTGACACCTTATTGTTTAAGTTTGTTGTCATCTGTCAAACCTATGACTATGAAGAAGATGAGAAAAAGTTGAAACTATTCCCTTCTACTCTCAAGGATGCAACGTTGTGCTAGTTCATGGGGTTACCTAGCAATAGCATCACAACTTGGGCTTAGATGCAATAGGCCTTTAATAACAAATATCGAGACTGCTGTAGGTCAAAAGATACCAAAGAAGGAATCTTTCGAATGACCATGGGAAGTGATTAATCCTTGGAAGATTATGAAGAGAGGTTCCAACTCAGTTACAAAATGGCCAGGTGCAAACTTGACCCTGAATCTCTGCAATTGGTCTTGCTCAGGGGAATTCCAGAAGACCTTCTAAACACCCTCCATCTACTGGTTGAGGGAGACATCTACCAACTATCTTATGAGGACATAAAGACTATTTTTAGAAACCATTCTAGAGCACCCAAAAAGAGAGGTAGGGGGAGACAACCCATAGCCAATACCTCCTCTTCCAATTCATCCATCAAAGGTGAACTCAGAAACACGCTGGAAGACTTCAAGAGTGAGATGTTGTAGAATCTTGCCATGCAAATGGATACCTTGCATATCAAAAGGAACAAGAGGAAGTGGAGAGGGCTTTGGCCATCTTTTGTCCTAGATGCACTAGGAGGCATGCTAGGAATGAATGTCCTGTTAGCACCTAAATCTGCCTTAGGCTGAAGGAAGGCAAAATTCAGGGTAACCACAAACCACGCTCAGTCTGGTAGCTAGCCCTACTAGAACAGGAGAGGGCTCTCTCTGTGTCACACTCAGTGGATAAGTAAACGAAACGGTCTGAGATGACTTACAGTGAAATATTGATCTTAGGCTAGTAGGTAAATATGGATACAAGAAGCAATTTTTTATGAATGACTAAGTTTCTGGGATGGTATGGGACCAATGGCCAACAATGAGCAGAGAATTTAATACAAAGGCACAAATTACTTCGTGAGGCAAGACAGGCGGAAAGTCTAGAAATTTAGTTTGAAATAATGCAGAATGGAGAGATTGCTTAGGAGGGTGAAAAGGGCAGAAGTACATGAATCCTTTTCAACAGAAGAAGAACACTGAACATGAAATTTTCTCACAAGCAGAGCAATAAAAATGAATTCTACCTTATCTAACTTAGAAAATTTCACTGGAAATGAACATGAAATGAACTGTGAAACATAACGAAATACATATGAAACATAAGAGACACATTTGCTACACTCAAAACCACATGAATCTCATGAAACAGAGCCGCTGTCTTTCATTAATCCTCTGTCAAAATATACAATGAGGAAACAAAGTTTCTTTCCCACAGTCTCCCAGAAATTAAAAGCCAACCAACCATTTGCAAATGTTTTGCATACAATAAATAGAACGTGCCATGAGGAGATAGAATGACCAAGAGTTGGGGAGTTTCTCAAATCATTACAAAATGGAGATGGAAAGCCAACCATTAGCTACAGGTGCAACGTTACAAAAATGACAAATGGCTTGGGTGATTGATCGCCTTCCTTTGCCACTTGGATAGAAGCCAAACTCTTTTAACTTTTCCTTAGATGCCGAAAAAAGTGAAATGTAGATGAGTGGGCCCACTTGTAGAAAGTCGTGAATCGAAATTTCACGAAATGGAGGTGAATTTGGCCCTTTTCCCTATATGCGCCGCACCCAATTCTATATGCGTCATGCCACTTTGGAGGCTATTTTGAGGCATCTGCAGGAGTCCAAAATGTTTCCAAGTGTGCTTGTTAGAAATCTTGGTCTGTCTACTTTCCAACCCAAGTGGAATTTCTGAATTTGGTGCTCATTTGCCCCTCCAAAGCTTCATTCTCCCAAGACTGCTTCCTGCGTGTCAAAATAGGGGCAGAGAGATCATTTTTTGGGTGTTTTTGATCTCTTGGAGACCCAAATCATGCGCAAATTTCTTGTCCAAGCACCAGTAGTCGTTATTTGTCATTCTAAATCCAAAAATGCAAGCTATTTCCAATTTGGAGCTCCCATTCCTAAGCGTTGCGCCAGTGGTGCGACACACAAGGAGAAAAACCATGTTTTGTGCACAAAAATTTGTCAAATGACCAAAAATGCCCCCAAAATGCTCCAAATTTGTTTGCCATGTACCATCAGTCATGATTTTTCATGCTGAATCCAAAAATACAAACCATTCTTGATTTGGAACTCCCAATCCTAAGCGCCGTGCCCAAAGCTATATGCGTCGCGCCTTTTTGCAGGAGCCTTTTGGAGGCCTTCCCGGTGTCCAAATTGGGTACAAAATAGCTCTTTGGAGAGGTATTTGATTCTGCTTCCAACCCAACTAGAATGTTTCAATTTGGAGTTCATTTTCCCTGTCAAAAGTCAAATCTCCTAACACTGATCAAAATGTGCCAGATGAGGCTGCCTCAAGGCAGAGTGCTATTGCAGTCAACATTTGACGATGTTCCTCAACTCAAAATTGAGCTCATGATAGCTCATTGGAAAGAGATTTGTGTCTAGTTATCATTTTACTCATCAAGAAAGTCATTTGGCTAACTAAGCTAGGAGAAAACTTGATTTTCCCAAGGTCACGTTAGAGGTGCATCAATTCTCCCGAGGAAATTGTATTTTTGACATTTCTCTAAAACCATGACACCTGTGTAAAAAATGAAGAAGGTTTTTCTTGCCCATTGTGGACAAAAAACGCTCTCGATTTTCCAAAATTCATCTTTTCTTGCTCAGAAATATCATTTGAGTGAATTATTGAGCCTTCCTCTGGCTTGCAAGTATTATTTGAGAACAACAATTTGCAAACCTTAGACCTAATGACTGAAATGATTCTTGTCCATTAAAAGATCAAACATTGGTTGTCAAGGATTTTAATAACTTTGATGAAAATACATAAGCCAGCAGGTACAAGACATGAGGGGAATGAACTGACAAGACCCTTCCGTCATATTCCAGCATGCCTCTAGCAAAATGCAGTTGAGTGAATGGAGCGAGACACCTAAAAATGAAATGCAGAAAGAGTTTTGATCTCTGATGGAGGACTGACAAGACCAACTCTAACATTGGCTCCAATGGGGGATGGTAGCTCCTTGGAGGTGCCAAGAACAGCAGATCTCTGGAAGAGCTAGACAGTGCCTTCGTCTATTGGGCTATGGAGTCATTATTTTGATAAACCACACAAGACTCTAACTCATTTATTTACTGGAACTTGACTTAAACCGACATTAATTATGAAACCAACATGACTAAAAAAATTGACTCAATGCAAAAGGAAATGAGTCATGACTGACTTAACTAAAACAAGAAGTGACAAAATTTATTCAATGGCGGCATTCCATCAAGATTCGAGGGTTTCAAATTATGATGACAGCCACCTGCATATTAATGCAATATGTACAATCATGTGTAATGTGTCTTCCAATATAACCAATCAAGCAGATGCCTTCTTGATTGATTCTCTTGATCAGATTTACTGGTCAACAACAGATACTGGTAACTGGGCTTCCAAAAACATAATTGACCATGATCTCCTACATCACTGAATACTGCAATAATCACCTTCACTGCTGACTGCAACAAATCTGCCACTGGATCATGAAAAACATGAAGATTGACCTCTTGCTGGAAAAACAAGGTATCTTTTTCTCTTGATTCTGGTCTTTCTTCATAAATAAGAGTATGTTCCAGGTCTTCAAAAAATTCTGAACAAGTGGATGAACAAATCTCCTTTTCAAAGAACATTTCAAAACATGAGACATATGAGGATGAATCTGAAAGGGAATCCTGAATGGTCTGATCTTCTGAAGTCTGAATATATGGTAGGTCATCTTCATACGATAGCCATATTCTCATTACATTCATCACATTCATCAATCATGAGAAAAGCAACTTCAGATGTTTCTTGAAACCTAACAATAACATTTCTATCATCTACCATAAATTCATCTAGAGGAATTTTTTCCCTTGCTTGAGCAAAGATCCCATCTTGTTGTTCATGAGCTGACTGGGTTACCGCTTCATGAAGACTGTGTTTTGATGACATGAGAACATTTGGATCCAAAACTTTATCTTCTTCATCCCAGATGATTTTAGTAGTAGAGTTCTCTTTCATGGGACTTAGTACAAGGTTTTCTTGGTCATCACAATCTGAATCTACATCTGAAATGGCTATCTTAACATTATCACATTCTAAATTTGAAACTTGATTTCTCTGCATGCTGTCTTCTTCTATGGACAGATCTGAAACGACACTTTTTCTTTCATCACTTTCAGTCCTATGGAACTGTTTGACTTGTTGATCTATTTCATGTAATTCATGTTGACTGTCAAGATGAAAAATTCCTTCGTTTTCCACTGTACAAAGATCTTGATTATGTTGCAAAGTTTCCTGAGCATCTTGATGGGACTCCTCTAGTTTCTCTTCATGTTGCTGAAATGGATTCTCGTACAAGGCTTCCATGATTTCATCATCCATAAAATTATCATCCTCATAGTATTTTTTAAGGCTTTCAATAAAAGTAGAAGCATGTTCGCAACAGTCGTGAACTAGATTTAATGATGCATAAGAGTCTTTATATCTTTCAATGAACAGGGCATGAAAATCCTTTAGACAGTTTAATACAAGCAGCGGGAAAATTTTCATACCAAGATTGGGCTTCACCTTCTAGAATGGCCAGGAATATCTTTGTTAAGCAATATTCAGGAAAATCAACCTTCAACTTGCGAATATGCATGTGAAATCGAACTAGATGTAAATTAGCGTCCTTCTTACCATCATCTTCAAGTGTAGGCAAATTCCTTGACTAATATACTTCCAGAATCTTATTTGGAAAGCCTGGAATGTGATCTCGGCTCATGGGAGCGTATCTTCTTGCAATCCGCTCCATTTTAAGAAATCTCAAAGCTATTGATCCCTCTGTAGTGGAGTCACCATGAAGCACCGGTTGTTGGATTCTTCAGTGAAAGGAGTCGCCAGGTGAATGATTTCAGCTGTCTTCTTATGTCTGATCGTTGTTCACCATCAACCATCAGATCTGAGATTGATAGATGTACTGGGGAAAAAAAATCTTCAAGCAAACCATTTTCGTCCCCAGTGGAGTCACCACTTTGTTAGCACCTAAATCTGCCTTAGGCTGAAGGAAGGAAAAATTCAGGGTAACCACAAATCACGCTCAGTCTGGTAGCTAGCCCTACCAGAATAGGAGAGGGCTCTCTTTGTGTCACGCTCAGTGGATAAGTAAACGAAACAGTCTGAGATGACTTACAGTGAAATATTGATCTTAGGCTAGTAAGTAAATATGGATACAAGAAGCAATTTTTTATGAATGACTGAGTTTTTGGGATGGTATGGGACCAACTGATAGCAATGAGTAGAGAATTTAATACAAATGCACAGATTACTTCGTGAGGCAAGACAGGCGGAAAGTCTAGCAACTTAGTTTGAAATAACGCAGAATGGAGAGATTGCTTAGGAGGGTGAAAAGGGCATAAGTACTCGAATCCTTTTCAAGAGAAGAAGAACATTGAACATGAATTTTTCTCACAGGCAGAGCAATAAAAATGAATTCTACCTTATCTAACTTAGAAAATTTCACTGGAAATGAATATGAAATGAACTGTGAAACATAACGAAATACATATGAAACATAAGAGACACATTTTCTACACTCACAACCACATGAATCTCATGAAACAGGGCCGCTGCCTTTCATTAATCCTCTGTCAAAATATACAATGAAGAAACATAGTTTCTTTCCCACAATCTCCCAGAAATTACAAGCCAACCAACCTTTTGCAAATGGTTTGCATACAATAAATAGAACATTCCATGAGGAGCTAGAACGACCAAGAGTTGGGGAGTTTCTCAAATCATTACAAAATGGAGATGGAAAGCCAACCATTAGCTACAGGTGCAGCGTTACAAGAATGAAAAATGGCTTGGGTGATTGATCACCTGCCTTTACCACTTGGATAGAAGCCAAAATCTTTTAAATTTTCCTTAGTTTCCGAAAAAAGTGAAATGTAGATGAGTGGGCCCACTTGTAGAAAGTCGCGAATCGAAATTTCGCGAAACAGAGGTGAATTTGGCCCTTTTCCCTATATGCGTCGCGCCACTTTGGAGGCTATTTTAGGCATATGAAAGAGTCCAAAATGTGCCCAAGTGTGCTTGTTGAAAAGCCTGGCCTGTCTACTTTCCAACCTAAGTGGAATTTCTGAATTTGGTGTTCATTTGCCCCTCCAAATCTTCATTCTCCCAATACTGCTTCTTGTGTGTCAAAATAGGGGAAGAGAGGTCATTTTTTGGGTGTTTTCGATCTCCTTGAGACTCAAATCACGCCCAAATTTCTTTTCCAAGCACCATTAGTCATGATGTTGCATGCGAAATCCAAAAATGCAAGGCATTTCCAATTTGGAGCTCCCAATCCTAAGTGCCACACCATAGGGAGAAAAACCCTGTTTTGTGCACAAAAATTTGTCAAATGACCAAAAATGCCCCAAAAATGCTCCAAATTTCTTGGCCATGTAGCATCAGTCATGATCTTTCATGTTGAATCCAAAGCGTCGCACCCAAAGCTATATGCACTACGCCTTTTTGCAGGAACCTTTTGGAGGCCTTCTCGGTGTCCAAATTGAGTATAGGATAGCCCGTGGGAAAGGTATTTGAGTCTACGTTCCAACCCAACCATAATGTTTCAATTTGGAGTTCATTGTCCCAATAAAAAAATCAAATATCCTAAGACTGATCAAAATGTACCAGATGAGGCTGCCTCAAGGCAGAGTGCTGTTGCAGTCAACTATTGAAGACGTTCCTCAATTCCAAATTGACTGCATGATAGCTCATTGGAAAGATATTTGTGTCTAGTTATCATGTTACTCATCAAGCAAGTCATTTGGCCTACCAAGCTAGTAGAAAACTTGATTTTCCCAAGGTCACATTAGAGGTGCATCAATTCTCTCGAGGCTATTGTATTTTTGACATTTCTATAAAACCATGACACCTGTGTAAAAAGTAAAGAAATTTTTTCTTCCTTGGACTATTTTGGACAAAAACCTCTCTCGGTTTTCCACAATTCATCTTTTCTTGATCAGAAACATCATTTGATTGAATTATTGAACCTTCCTCTGGCCTGCAAGTATTATTTGAGAACAACAATTTGCAAACCCTAGACCTAATGACTGAAATGACTCTTGTCCATTAAAAGATAAACAATTGACTGTCATGGATTTTAATAACTTTGATGAAAATACCTAAGCCAAAAGGTACCTCAAAATCGCCTCCAAAGTGGCGCAGCACATATAGATTTGGGCGCGGCGCATATAGTCCAAAAGGCCAAAATCACTTCCGCTTCGCGACATTTCAATTCGCGACTTTCTCCAAGTGGGCTCACTCATTTACACTGCACTTTTTTCGATACCTAAGGCAAAGTTTAAAGTATTTTCACTAAAGGTTGGCTTCTATCCAAGTGGCAAAGGAAGGCAAGCAGTCACCCAAGCCATTTGTCATTTTTGTAACGCTGCACTTGTAACTAATGGTTGGCTTTCCATTTCCATTTTGTAATCATTTGAAAAACTCCCTAGCTGTGGGTCATTCTATTTCCCATTGGCATAGTCTATTTATTGTATGTAAAACCATTTGCAAAGGGTAGTTTGTATTTTCCGGGAGACTGTGGGAGAGAAACTCAGTTCTTCATTGTATATTTTGACAAAGAATTAATGAAAGGTAGCGGCTCTGGTTCATGAGATTCATGTGGTGTGAGTGTAGCAAATGTGTTCTCCTTATGTTTCATATGTATTTCGTTATGTTTCATAGTTCATTCATATTCATTTCTAGTGAAAGTTTCTAAGTAAGATAAGGTAGAATTCATGTTTAATGCTCCGCCTGTGGGAAAATTTCACGTTTTGTGTTCTTCTTCTGTTGAAAAGGATTCATGTGTTTATGCCCTTTTCACCCTCCTAAACAATCTTTCCATTCCACATTATTTCAATTTTAATTGCTAGACTTTCCTCCTATCTTGCCTCACGAAGTAATCTGTGCCTTTGTGTTAAATTCTCTGCTCATTGTTGCTCGTTGGTCCCATACATCCCAGAAACCCAGTCATTTATAAAAAATTGCTTCTTGTATCCATATTTATTTACTAGCCTAAAATGAATATTTCACTGCAAGTCATCTCGGACCATATCGTTTTGATTATTCACTGAGCGTGACACGGAGAGAGACCTCTCCTATTCTGGTAGGGCTAGCTACCAGACTGAGCGTGGTTTGTGATTACCCTAAATTTTTCCTTCCTTCAGCCTAAGGCAAATTTAGGTGCTAACATGTCCGTTGAACTCTCTAGAGTTTTGTTCAATCTGTGAAGAAGATCATTCTACAGATAAGTGCCCTTCTTTGCCTGGACTTAAAGCTGTATACCAAGGGGCCGAAGGAGCCACTGAACCACTCTATTTCATGAACCAAAGGAGACCGCATGGACCTAGACCATACCGGTAGGGGATGCAAGGGACATATCAGGCATACTACAACACCAACCAAGTCACTTCCATACCTTCTTGGGGCCCTCTTGCTCATCCTTCCTGGTCCACGCCTCCTCCTTGGTCCTTTCCATCTCAATATCATGCTCAACCAGCTGCTCATTAATTTCAATCCTGTGCTCAACCACAACCTATGTGGAATGCATCTCATCAGGGGTGGAGGCCCCAGTAAAACTCTCCTCCTGCTCTTTTGCCTCCACCACCTACTCAACCACATCCATTGCCTCCTGCTCCGCCAATGCAACCCCAAATGCCTACCCAGCCAAACCCGAACCTGAACAACAGATAGGCTCAGCAAGTATATAGTGGGGAACCATCATACCCAACGTATGTTGTGGAGATTCAGGAGATTAATATGCGATCTGGGAAGGTTCTCCCAGATAGTCGACCTGCACCTAGGGAGGTTGAGGAAGATAACGAGGAAAGTGAACCTAAAGCAATTCCACCCTTTCCTGAGAGACTATCCAGGACAACACAACCTACCCCAGAAGAAACTGAACTTCTGGGAGGATTAAAACATTTATTTGTGAAGATACCACTTCTCCAAGACATAAAAGTTGTACCTATCTACAATAGGTTGATCAAAGAGAAGTGCTTTAGGCATCCAGGAAGGTGTAAGAGAGATGCCCCAACCATCAATGTCATAGGATAATTGTTCGACCTGATGTTGGGGCAGGTAATCTGTCTGAAATATCTAGACCCTGGAAGCCCAGTAGTTGATGTCCACATTAATGGCACCATGATCCCACATACCTTGATGAATTTGGGAGCTACCATTAATGTGATGACAAAGGACACAATGCTCAAACTTAACCTCCAGGGCTCCTTGAGGAAGACCACGACAGTACTGCAGCTAGTAGACTACTCTACCGTGACCCTTGAAGGGATTATGGAAGATGTGATGGTCTCCATTGATTCTTGGGAGTACCTAACAATTTCCTAGTTCTCTAGTCGAAGGCAAAGCTCACCGGATATCCTCTCATCCTGGGAAGACCTTGGTTGGCTGCTGTTGATGCCTACATCAGCTATCGAGCTGGGAACATGACCATCAAGAATGGGCATATGTCCAAGCAGTTAATCATATACCCTCTTTCCCAACCCTTGCTAGAACATGATCGACCTCTCTGGTTGGAGAAGGAGGATGAGGTTGAAGTCTACTATGCACCACTTTGTGCATTAGAAACCACCATGGGGGGAAACCGCAAGATGAGGATGACATGATTGAAAATTTGATTCAGAATCCACCCCCTAGTATCTTACCATTAGAGGACATAGTGAGAAAAACCCAAAACAACCCCTTAACTGATCTCTGTGTGGATGACCTAACCTCTCTGCATGTTAAGAATATAGAGTTCGCCCAAGAAAGTACCCTGGAAATCAATCCATCCCTATCCAATTCCCAGGAGAAGGAGTTGTGCAGCTTATTGAGAAAACATTTAGATGCATTCACCTAGAGTTATAAGGAGATGAAGGGAGTCCACCCTTAAGTATGTACTCATCATATATACATTAAGGAATATTGCAAGCCAATGAGGTAGTCTCAAAGGAGGATGAACCCAACACTTAAAGCTATTGTTAAGGAAGAACTACAGAAACTGCTTGATGCAGGGTTCATCTATCCCATATCTAACAGTGAATGGGTCTCTCCTTTGGTGCTAGTGCCAAAGAAAAATGGCAAGTGGATAATCTGTGTCGACTATCGAGAAGTGAACAAAGCCACTAAAAAGGACCATTTCCCTTTGCCTTTCATAGATCAAGTGTTGGATGGTCTGGCAAGGAAATTTTTTTTCTCCTTCCTAGATGGGTTTAGCGAGTACAATCAGATTCATATCAGCCCAAAAGACCAAGATAAGACCACTTTCAGTTGTCCTTGGGGTACCTTTGCATACCAGGTCCTTCCTTTTGGTTTATGTAATGATCCAGCCACTTTCCAGAGAGCAGTATTGAGTATATTTTCTTAACTGGTTCATGATGCAGTGGAAATATATATGGATGATTTCACTCATTATGGTTCTAACTTTCACGAAGCTTTATCTAACCTAGGAAAAGTTTTGGACAAGTGTATTGAGATGAACCTGTCTCTCAGTTCCGAAAAATGTGAATTTTTGATGATTGAAGGGACCGTGCTAGGTCATGCAATATCTCAACAAGGATTGCAGGTGGACCCCAACAAAATTGCCATCATCCAAAGGGTCCCACCTCCTCAAAAGGTGAGAGATGTCAGAAGTTTCCTAGGCTTAGTTTGGTATTACCAAAGATTCATTAAATATTTCAGCAAGATAGCCTATCCGTTGTTTGGTCTTTTAGGTAAAGATGTTGAATTTTTATGGTTGTCAAACTGTTAAGAAGCCCTGGATACCTTAAAGAAGCCCAAATTTTGAGATGCCCAAATTGGGCCCTATCTTTTCAAATTCACACAGATGCCTTGAACAAAGCAATAGGAGTAGCCTTAGGATAAATTGATGAAAAGTTACCTTATGCCATATACTTTATAAGCAAAAACTTGTTAAAGGCGGAGTTGAACTATACAGTAACCGAGAAGAAATTCCTAGTTGTTGTGCATTCTTTAAACAAATTCAGACATTATATCACAAGCTATACCTCAAAGTCAAAAGCAAAAACAATAGATAAAAGTACTCTAATAGAAGTTACCTTCACAACAGGAGAAAAAATATCACCAAAATCAATTCTCGGCACCTGGGAATAACCTTTTTCTACCAACCAGATTTGTATTTCTCCACCTTTCCTTATGCATTTTTCTTCTTCTTGAACAGATCTTCTCACACTTTGAGTTTGTGGCTCTTCATCTTCTGATTCCTCCTCTGCTGTAGAGTTTGATTCTTCCTCCTTTAGCTCAAACTCTATCTTCTCAGGTTTCTTTGGTTGAACTTCATGTTTAATAACATCTTTCACCTCTCTGAACACCACATCTCGGTTGTACACAACCTTCCTTGTTACTGGGTTCCAAAGCTTATAACCCTTTAAACCATCTTTATACCCAAATAAAGATGCACTTTTTAAATTTACTATCCAACTTGGTTCATTTCTCTTTTGGAACAAGTACATATGCATCACATCCAAATACCCTTAGATGAGAAAGAGAGGGTTTCTTACAGTCCATACCTCTTGTGGAGTCTTATCCTCCAACGTTGATGAAGGTGACTTGTTGACCAGGTAACATGCAGTATCCATCGCCTCTACACAGAATTCTTGTCCTAACCCAACACCGCTAAGCATGCTTCTTGCCCTTTCCATCAACGTCTTGTTCATTCTTTTTGCAACTCCATTTTGTTGAGATGTATATGGAGTAGTGTTTTACCGTGCTATACTACACTTCTTACAGAATTCTTCACATTCCTTACTGCAAAACTCTCCACCATTATCTGTCCTCAGCACCTTTATCTTCTTCTTTGTCTGATTTTCCACGAGAGCCTTAAATTCTTTAAACCTGTTAAAGACTTCAGATTTCTTCTTAAGGAAATATATCCATGTATTCCTTGAGAAGTCATCTATAAATGATACATAGTACACAGACTTACCCAGTGATGGAACTTTCACAGGTCCAAACACATCACTGTGCACAAGCTCTAATATTTGTTTCATCCTCTTACCAACAGAGGGGAAACTCACCCGATTATGCTTCCCATATACACAATTTTCATAGAAATCAAAATCCAAAGAGCTATTACTCATACCTTCTACCATACCTTTACCATGAAGTATTCGAAGGCCCTTCTCTGCAATATGTCCAAGCCTTTGATGCCACAACATGGTCTTTTCTCCAGAGACCACTAGATTTTTTGCTCTACTTTTAGGAACCACAGAACTGTTGCACCCATCAATAACAGTGCTACCTTGTAGCTTGTACAGAGTTTCAATCTGAACTCCCCGCATCAATACCAGTGCTCGCTGAACCATTTTACAGGTATCCTTCTCAAACACTGTTTTTACACCTGCATCATCTAGCTTGCTTACATAAATGAGATTTCTGGCTAATGGAGGAATATGCAGAACACCTGAAAGTGTTCTAACCCTTCCACCTTGCAACTTCAACTTTACTTTTCCGTGACCAATGATTCTAGCCTTCCCATCATCCCCTAAGAAGACATCACCACCATCATATTTCTCATACTCGCAGAACCACTCTTATGGGAGTGAAGTGAAAGGATGCCTGAGTCATCCCCATGCCTCCTGATCTACAGTGTACTTGAAGAAGCCCGAGTACACATCCCCACCTTCATCTGAGGTGGTTTTCGCCTCTGCAGAAGGAGCATCATCAGATCCCTTTCCTTTGTCAGGAGCTTTAGATTTATGGTCCCTTTTGTAGTGCCCTTCCTTTCTACATTTCCAGCACACCACCTTTACAGGTTTTCTTGGAGATTTAGATCTCCCTCTAGATTTAGTTCTCCCACTTGATGACTTATTTTTGTTTCTATTCTGGGGCTGTCCTCGTACAGACAAGGCATCACCATTCTGTCTCTCCATATTTTTCCGTCTCATCTCCTCCATCAGCAAGGACGAGACTATTTCATCAAACTACAAGGCAGTTGCATTGCTACCTATTGCAAAAACTAGACTATCCCACGAATCTGCTAGAGAACACAACAAACTGATGCACTTATCTTCATCTGAAATTTTAATATCAACAGATGCTAATTGACTTACCACAGTATTAAATGCGTTCAGATGCTCTGTCACTGAGCCTCCATCTTTCATCCTTAGGTTATACAGCATTTTCCACAGGAACTGTTTATTCACCAGAGACTTAGATTGGTACAAAGTCCCTAACTTGTCCCACAAAGCCTTCGCCATAGCTTCCTTGGATACATTCAACAATACTAAATCTGAGGCACACAATAATATTATGCTCTTTGCCTTCTGCTCCAACTTCTTCCATTCTTCATGAAACACTCTCGTTGGTTTAGTACCCAGATCTACCACGATCCACTGATCTTTATCCACCAACAAATCCTCCATCTTGAGTTTCCACAACTCAAAACTCTAACTATTAAATTTCTCGATCTCTATCTTTCCACTGCTTGCCATCTTCTTTAACCACCAGAATCGATCTTGCAGATCTCCAACTAAACAAGGTTTACCACAGGCCTAAGAAAAACCCCTCAACAACAAAGGTGTCCCCTTGAAGCAAAAATTTCTTTGATACCAAATATAGGTTTTAACCCCGTACAGAAATTACCTACATACGAATTCTAAAACACAGAAAATAAACAATGTGAGAGCATAACACATAAAACACATATACACAAATATTTTCCCCTGGATCCCAAAACCGGGACTACCAGCTTGATTTTTCATTATGTTCCTTTCAATGTTACAATACATATTTATACATGTCGAAGCATCTAATACCATGGATCGAAAAAACATCGCATCCAAAACCATGGACCGAAAAACATTGCGTCCAAAAAAACATGTGCGAAAATCATGCAAAAAACCATAGGTGGGTCCGCCCAACCTAACATAGGGTCCAGAACCAAAATTTTTTATGGAGCTACCCTGGACCCATAACGGGTTACGATACCCTCAAACCCCCTGTGACGGCCCCCCCCCCCCCGTGCCCTCTAAGCCCGGTTAACTATTTGGCTAGTCGTGGAGAATTAACACAAACCAATAGTAGACAATCCATTGAAGAAGAGGAAGGTGAATATAAGGTCATAGGCTAAACCAAAGTACTCAACAATAGGAGATTACTAGGATGAGGATACAATCAGAAAGATTACAAATATCTTGCATGAATATTAGAGTTGTTTCCTAATAAGTTTTTAGATATGAAGGGCATAATAGGAGATTTTGGAGTCATGAGGATTCCTCTGAAGCCTAATGCGAAGCCTGTCAAGTAGATACCTTATAAACTGAATCCAAAATACAAGGAGAAGGTGAAAGAAGAATTAGAAAAAATGTTAACAGCTGGGATAATTGAACCTGTCGAAGAGTCTGAATGGGTAAGTCCTATGGTGGTTTAGGAAAATAAGGCAAAATGGGAAATTATAATTTATGTTGACTTAACGAAATTGAGTCATGCATGTCTACATGACCCCTTCCATAAACATTTATAGATGAAGTATTGGATAGTGTAGGAGGATAGGATGCCTATTATTTCACAAATGGATTTTTCAGGATACCATTAGATCGGAATTGCGCCAAAAAAGACATAAGACAAGTTTTGTACAGAATGGTGCTCTTATTAAAAAATGGTGATGCCTTTTGGACTAAAGAATGTGTCTGCTATGTTTTCTAGAGTTGTAATTTTGGCCTTCAAAGAATATATAAACAAGTTTATGGAAGTATACTTCGACGATTGGAAAGTCTTTGGTCAATTAAAGAAGCATGTGGCAAGCTTAAGGTTGATGCTAGATACATGTAGGAAGTATCAAATCTCATTGAACTTGAAGAAGTGCATCTTTGTTGCACCATTTGGTATATTGTTGGGATATGTAGTTTGTAAACAGGGATTAACGATGAATCCCGTGAAGATTGCAGTTGTTGTGAACTTGTCAGCACCAAAAATAGTGAGACAACTATACACGACACTAGGACACACTGGCTACTATAGAAAGTTTATAAAGCCGTATGCAAATATAACTGTGCCGATGCAGAAATTTCTCAATAAATATGTGAATTTTCAATGGAGCGAAGAGTGTCAGAAGAGCTTGGATGTACTGAAACAAAATATGGTAATTGCACCTATTCTAGTTTTCCCAGACTCTAAGGAGTTCCATGTACATGTTGATACATCTTGCATAGCATTGGACCTGATCATATATGAAGGATAGAGACAGGAGAAGAAACCACAAATATTGAAGATAACCTGCTTGATGCACAACTATTCGCAATTAGAGTTGCACATGATCACTTTGTGAATATTATTCAATTTCTGGCCACAGGGATGGTGCCTGCAGAGTACACTATGAAGCAAGAGAAGGAGTTGGTGGTTCGAGCATCTTATTTCTCGATGACTATTGGAAACTTGTAAAAAATGGACCGAAGGAAGTACTGCACAGATACATCCCTAAAAATGAATAACAAGTATTCTGACAAAAGCTCATGGAGGATTCATAGGTGGGCACTATGCAGGAAAAGCCACTGCGTAGAAAATCTTGAGAGCTAGGCTATGTTGGCCCACAATACATAAGGATGTAAAAGAATTATGTCAAGCATGTGATGTATGTCAAGGAACATGAAAGCCATCTAGAAGAGATGATATGCCACTAGTACCACAGGAACCTTGCAGGATTTTGACAAATGGGTTATTGACTTTGTTGGACCTATTAGTCCATCAGGGAAGAAGATTGGTGCGAGGTATATAATCATCACAACTTATTATTTGACAATATGGGATGAGGCACAACCAGTGAAGGGTTGTAGCATGGGAACTATTGTGAAGTTCATCTTTGAATATATATTGTCCAGGTTTGGTTGTCTGAAGATCTTGATGAGTGACTAAGGCACACATTTCTTGAACAAGACCATTGAAGCACTAACTAAGGAATTTCATGTTTACCACCAGAAGAGAACCCCTTATCATCCTAAAGAAAATGGAATAGTGGAAGCTTTCAATAAGATTTTGGAGAAGGCATTGACAAAGGTATGCAATGTGAATAGAGATGACTAGGATCTGAGAATTCTAGTGGTGTTGTGGGCATATAGAACAACATGCAATAAATTGACAGGCCAGACACTGTTTAGGTTGATATATGGACAAGGGAAAGTTATTCCTATGGAATACATTATGCTAAGTTTAAGAATTGAAGTTGTCACAAATATGGCAGGCCCTGAAATTATGAAGGAAAGAATGTCACATATACTAGCTCTAGAATAAGACACGTTCATAGCAAGGTTCCATCAGCAAGGGAGGAAGCCTGGCATGACAAGCATATCAATAAGAAGACATTCCAAGAAGGAGATGTTGTATTATTATATGACAGCAAATTTGTGAAGTTCCCAGGAAAATTTAAAACATGTTGGTTAGGACCATATATCATCAAGCATGTCTCTAATGGTGGTGTAGTTCAGCGCGTGAAGTTGAATGTTCAACTGATTCCAGGATGAGTGAATGACAGTAGGTTGAAGATATACATGGATGACACTATCCCTAGAGCTTCACACTGAAAAATGAAGGGAATAAATTCCTAGTGCCACCTGCAGTTGAAAGTGGGCATGGGACTATAAACTACTCTACAAAAAGGGACTTTGTCGAAGGAATATTATTATGTGATACTCCGAAATATGACAAAGTCCGAAGGAGCTGCAACAAAGAAAAGGTAACAGTACCATGAGGAAAGGTTCATTGAAGTTGGCTAGAAATATGACCATTGGAAGGAAAAAGCTACCATTAAAAGGAAATTGTAGTTGAGGGACACAGGAGAAGAGCATTTATGAAGCACAACTGGCTATATCTAGCCCCATACCTACATTAAATGAGAAAATATTGGAGAAATCATGAGACTAGAATTCAAATATGTTATAAAAATTGTATCCTGGACTACATTTGCCACTTTGTTGTCTCGAGAAGTTGAGAAATTGCATCTAAGATTGAAGAGAAGAGAGATATTGTATGTCTGGGAGGAGTTTTGAGGAACTTGTTGGAATATTTGCAAAGAAAGGATTAACAGGTATTAGGGAGGCACAAGAAATAAAGGTACCCATGTCCCCAAGATGCCAAAGGTTATCGAGAAAACAGGTACCCACAGAACCTCAACCACAAAAGAAGTAGGAGAAGAGACCAGTTGAGGTCTCTGGGGCGGAACTCAGGACATCCCCGAGAAAGAAAACACAGAAGGATATCTACATGAAGAACAAAGAAGATAAGGGGAAGAAGCATGTGGAAAAAAGATAAGAAGTCGATGCAGTAGAAGGTGCCTTAATAGATCAATGATAGTGAAGACGAGGCCGAATTTCAATGCATGGTGACAGAGTCCGAAGAGATTCTCATTGTGCTCCCACCTTACATGCCACCAAGAAAAACAAATTCCAGGCTGGTTAAGGAACCAAAGGAGGGTTAGGCTACTACATACTCCATTTCTACTAGAGGAAGTGTCGTTTGAGGGCAAAGTGTTAGGGAAGATCCCCCGACCGAAGATGGAAGACTAGAACTTTAAAGATCAGAGGAAATACCCTCAATTTGAACCAAGTAGATATTTCAAGCAGGTTTGGTACATAAAAAGTGGAGTTATGAGGCTAGAACCATTCCAGTGGGTTGCAGGATTACAAAGAGAGGGCCTCTTGAATATGTTGAATGTGCCACACTGTAGCCGAAGCACATCCAATACAATTTGTGTGCGGCAACTCCTTGCACTGGTACATGATGGATGCATTTGGCTATGGACAAGGATCCCAATTGAGGAAATGTTCATCAAAAAAATCACAACATTGCCTCATCAAGGAAAAGACCCCACAGAAGAATTTGTGATCAACAATAAGGACAAGGAGATGGAACAAATGATGGAGGAAAATTTTTGATTAGTGAATAAGTCATGGGGACATGACATCAATTCCATTGATGACCAAGGGTTGTGTTTTGTCCCACACATTTTGGCAAGTAAGATAATGAGGAAGTGCAGGGCGAATGAGGTGCCTACAATTATAGTGTCTTTAGCTGCGCAGTGTAGCGCAGGGGTCTAGTTTAACTAGGCTGCCTATCTGTGCAAGGAACTTTTAATAGATTGCAAGGAAGCACAGTAAGAGGGGAAGACATTCCACAATGCTTGGCTAATAACCGCTAATTGTGCAGAAAGAACCAAAAGACTCACAGTTTCCATCTTTCTAGGTGGATGTTTGAGAGGTAGCGAGGCATGCCTCCCTCTGGTTTACTAAAGACCCAACGCATGCAATAGAGAATATGATTTTCTTTGTGGCGATGGAAATGGATCTAAACATGTTGTTGAATCAACATCCAAGGTTGTCACCTAGTTTATATAAGTGGTATTGTGACATTGTAGGCTTCAAATTAAACTTCCACAGAGCTTATGTGAAGGAACTGAAGGACCTGACTAGGAAATGGAACCCATTTCCATACTTAGTAACTGAAGATGATTTTCTCACTGTAGAATAGCAGTGGCTGAAAGAATGGATGACTCCACCCGATGGAGCAGTTGGAACAGAGAAGGTTAGCCCATAGGATGCAGATACAACTAGAGAGGATGCAGAGATAGAAACAGAGTAGGAGCATGAGGAACCCCCCAGTGATGCAAGAATATCATAGGAGTCACCTTTTATTTTCAGAAGGAGAGACACAACAACTATGGAAGGCAAGAGGAAAAAGAAGAAAGTAGATAAGTCCAAGGTCACAAAAGTGCTTGTCCCCACTGATGGGGACATCGACGAGATCGAAGAAAATGTCCAAGAGATCATAGTAGAGAACTGGGACATAATTGAAAATCAATATAGAACGATCTTAGCTGAGTACATCAAGGCATCGTGGAGTTGAAGGCATTTCTGCAAGAAGCAAAACAACCAGAACAAATAACTTTGCCACTGCAGGTAGAGAAAAGAATATAAAGGTAATTCCACATTAGAATTTTGCAGGTGCCAGCTAGTTCACTTTAGTGGTACACACTGGAGGACAAAGAACAAGCCAAAGCATGGAATACTTTCAACATAAACATTGTTTCACTTCCCATTTGAGTGTTGCATGAATTTCATCAAATTTTAACAACCGAGTTATAGGGGAGGGAACAACAAACCTCGACGATGATGATGTATATGGAAAAGGAGAAAGTTGCGTTGAAGAAGGAGCTAGAGCATGTGGCTAAGAAAAGAGATGAATCATGTCATCAACAACAATAGTTGGAAAAAACCATCAAAGATAGTTGCAGCAGAGTCCCAGATGTGAAGGTCGATGAGGAGGAACCACCAGCAAAGAAGGTCGCATAGATCACCCTCACAATCAAGGAATCAAAGAACACACTGGCGAAGATAAATTTTGAGTATGAAGTGAAGATATCAAAGCTAAAAATAAGGTTAGAGCTAGCTACACCACCATAAGTGTGGGAACAAAGGCATAAATACTTAAAAGAAGCGTTGAAAGGCATCTATGACACAGTGGCGAACTACGGGAAATTATTGGATGACAAGCTGCAAATTTGGACCTCATTGTAGGAGTATCCAAACATCTAGAAGATCGAGGAGGAATTATAGGTGAAGTAGAAGCAGCGTGAAAAAATATTGGTAGCCATAAAGACCCTAATAGTCTTATAGAAACTTGCGAGTATTATTGAAGGGAATAACCTCCAAAATTAGATAGATGATCTTTGGAGGAAGGAGAAAATTTTGCAACCAAGGACTCAGCCATGGCAGGATGATTCCCTCAAAATATCTAAGGTAGTGGAAAAAGGGATCAAAGAGTTGAAGAAAAGGGAGGCATAAATACTGGAGAAGGCTACCGGTCCAACCATAAAGGCATTATTGGAGGAGGTGCACAAACAGGAGAAACAAATGGCAAAGACAATCCAACAGTATAATGAAGTTTACAATGAAATTGCAGCAAAATCAAGGGAATTACAGCTGAGTGACTTGGGATGAGTCACAGGGTGAGTATTGGGGGCTTGTTGGATGAAACCCAACTTGGTCCAAGTTTTGGGTCAAAGACTCTGCATTTTGAGGAGCAGAGTGCATAGAGCTAATGAAGTTCTATTCATTGTGCAATGTTTAGGGGCTTTGGAGTGGGTCAAAAGTCCCTTATTTTGTAACGAGTTTCAGGTATTAGTCCATTTTTTTCCGGATCCATGGTATGTGGACCATGATCTTATAGAAAGGAAGTCTATATAAAGAATATGTAACACATTGTCAAATATAGAATAACTAACTAAGAATAGATTGTTTGTATTCTTTGTCTTAAGTTTGTATTTTTCAGGAAGGCTCTAGAGTTGAGTGCACAGAGACCTTCAATAGTCTGCAACTAAGTGCCCAGACCACCTGCAACTGGGTGCGCAAGTTAGGGAAGAGCATATATTGAATATCCTTATTAATTAAGTATTATGTATCTTTCTGTGTTCATTCTCTATTGTTATTGATATCGGTATGCATGATTTCTACTTAATTATGTGAAAGAATACATGTTATACTATTCTCTAATATCTTTATGTGATAAGTGAAAATATGTGAAGTAAATCATCAGCGTGAAGTTATTTATGTATGCAAATTTTTAGATAGGGATAATCCATAAGTAAACACATGGACGCAACAGTGTGCATATCCCTCTGGCTACGGAAACCTGGTTCTACAACCTCCCATAACTGCTTTGGGTGAGACTGCGATATGCTTGGTAGTCATTGCCAAAAGGGCCAGTGGTTGAGGGTTTTTTTGGTGTGCAGTATACTCTGAACCTGGGTCAAGCCCCCTTAAACCAATAGAGGGAGTCAGACTCCCCCCTTAGGCTCAAGGATGTCATGTTTGTTCTGGGCCTAAAGAAAAATCTTGTCTCTATTGCAGTTTTGGAAGATCATGGTTATTATGTGATCTTCAACAAATGAAAAGAATTCCTAAGACACATAGCCATGGGATAGGTGAACCAGATTGGGGTTCATGTGAAGAACATGTATAAGCTAAATGTGGAAGATTGTGCTGCATTAAGCACAAAGGTGGAGAAGGTACAGAGTCACGATGATGGTGAAATTTGGCATAGAAGACTTGGCCATTTGCATCATTGCGTCATGAAGATCATGCAATAGATAACCACAAGCCTCCCTAAAGGAGCACTTGAACAATAGGATATATGCAAAGGACTTACTTTGGGGAAGTATACAAAATCCACATTCCATGATCGGGAAAGTAAGGCATATGTAGTTCTTGAAAGGATCCACTTTGATGTCTGTGGATCTTTCTTGACAACCTCCATGTCTAGGCATGAATATTTTGTCATTTTTATTGATTACTTCACAAGGAAGTGTTGGATCTTCTTCATGTGGAAGAAAAAAGAGACATTCTACAAGTTCGTAGAATTCAAGGCACTAGTTGAGAAAGAAAATGGCAAGAAGGTGAAGGCTCTTAGGAGAGATAATGGAGCTGAGTACGTGGCGAATGAATTTAAAAAATTATGTGCAAAAGAAGGAATTCGATAATAGTTGATAGAACCTCAGAACCCACAAAAGAATGGGGTGGCTGAGATAAAGAACCATATCATTGTGGGAGTAGAGAGGGAAATGTTGCATGATCAAGGCCTATCTCTGCATTTGTGGGTTGAGGCATGCAACACAGCAATCTATTTACATAACCAAAGTCCTCATTGGATCCTTGGCATGATTACACTAGAGGAGTTTTTCTTGTGGAGGAAGTCGGATGTGTCACACTTCAAGATTTTTGAAGCCTCTGTTTACTGCCATGTCTTCAAAGAATCAAGGAAGAAGCTAGAGCCGAAAGAATAATTGGGGGTATTTTTGGTTACATAGAAACTCCCCACAACTACCGTGTGTACTTTTCATTCCTTAGAATGATAGTTGTGCGAAGGGATGTAAAATTTTATGAGGAGAAATCCATGTGGTGCTCTCAAATCCCACCAGAGGATGAGATTTTAACTCTGAAGGAGGAACCTCGAGAAGTTATGGAGTAGCCACAAATTGAGGATAAGAGAGTGGAGATAGCCACTCAAGAAGAATTATCCATAGAAGGCAAGAAAAGGACCAGGGAAGCTGAGAGACTTGTGTAAGATTCAAGGGAGAATGTGGGTGCTCCTTCAAATCAGCGCAGGAAGAGAAGGTCACCAAATTGGTACATTAGCTACATGGCTCTAATGATTGAGCTCGTAGAGACTGATAAGTCCTCTTTTGAGGAAGAAGTAGGGAAATCTGTATGAGTTGATCCAATGGTGGAGGAATACGAATCCATTGTAAAGAACAGTGTTTGGGAAGTAGTCCCAAGACCAGTAGATAAATTAGTTGTTGGTTTGAGATGGATCTTTAACGTGAAGCAAATAGCAGACAAAAGCACATAGAAGTACAAGGCAAAATTTGTGGCCAAGGGGTACTCTCAAGTTGAAGGGATTGACTATGATGAGACCCTTTCTCCTGTAGCAAGGTACTCATCCATTAGATCAATTCTTTCTCTAGCTATGCAGATGGGGTGGAGATCCACTCAATGGATGTAAAAACAACATTCCTCAATGGATTTATTGAGGAGGAGGTGTACATTGAGAAACCAGAAGGCTATGATACTTTTGATTAGGAGTCTCATGTGTGCAGACTGAAGTGAGCATTATACGGTCTAAAGCAAGCACCCTGTGCTTGGTACACTATGCTTGATAACTATATCACCGGTTTGGGCTTCACCAAAAGTTAAGTGGATGCAAACCTCTATCATATTTTGTTAGAGGGTAAATTGTTGATTATTATCTTCAATTTTGATGACTCGATTTTAACTGGTGATGAAAAGTTGATCAAATCTTGCAAGGAGGACCTTGTAAGATAATTTGAAGTGAAGGACAAGGGTCTCATGCACTACTTCCTCAGGTTAAAAGTGTAGCAAGGTTATGAGGAACTGTTTGTCTCTCAATGTAAGTATGCAAATGAGATACTACAAAGGTTTTGCATGGATATTGAAAATCCATGGAGACACCTCTAGCAACCAAATGGAGGAAGGAGGATGCCACTTCAGGTGAGGAAGTGGATGGTACCATTTATTGGAAGGGGTTTGGTGATGTACCTTGTGAACACATGACCAGATATGTCTTATGCAGTCAACCAACTGAACCAAGCTATGGTTAGGCCAACCAACTTATTTTGGAGGGTAGTTAAGCATGTTCTACGGTAGCTTAGAGGCACTACCTAGTTTGGAATATGGTACAGACGGACAAAGGGAGTGAAGTTTTGTGGCTTCACAAATGTAGATTGGGTGGGGAGTCCATCAGACCAAAAGAGTACATCAAGTGGAAGTTTCAGTGTTGGGTCTGTAGTTGTTTCTTGGTACATCAGGAAGCAAATATCAGTGGCTCTTAGTTCAACAGGAGTAGAATACATGGCTACAAGTCAAGCATTATGTTAGGCAATATGGATCATTAGAGGAATTTTGAGGTCTAAAATGGGCCTCCTAAGAAAAATGTGCAACCAAAATAAATTTTATAAGAACCAATAAGATTCAAGATGTTGATGTCAACCATGGGGGATGATTCACCATTTTTGGAGTAAAAACTAAAAAGATTTAGAAAATAATAAAATAATAAAGCTAATTTTTCAACTCATGTTTTCAACTTATCTCCCTAATGTTTTACTCAAATTTCAAGTGAGTGTACTCATTGGATCAAAATTTATTTCCTCATCTGAAGAGTACCCATGTTGCATACTTTTGATGGACCTTGCTACACGAAAAATGAGAAATACATGAAAAAATGTGATTGCAATCACGTTTTTCATGTATTTCCCATTTTTCGTGTAGCAGGGTCCATTCAAAGTATGCAACATGGATAGTCCCTGGATGAGGAATCAAATTCTACATCCAAAGAGTGTTCCCACTCCAAATCTGAGTAAACCCATAGGGAAATAAGATGAAAATATGAGTTGATTTTTTTTTTTTTCTTTTTTCCCTCTAAAATCTGATGATGTAATCTAATATTATTTAATTATTTCCACTATTATTTTATAATTTCCTTAGGAGGCCCATTTTAAACTTCAAAATTCCCCTAATGGAGAAAGGTACTTTTTGGATTGTTTGTTCAAATGATGGATCCAACTGTGATCTACTATAATAATCAGAGTTGCATCAAGCTCTTTGAGAATCTTGTTTTTCATGATCGATCCAAGCATATAAATATTTGGTATCACCATTTATAGGATTGAGTACAAACGCAGATAATGTTGTTGCAGTACATTCTAACAGAGGAACAAGGTGTTGACATTTTGACAAGGGCCTTATCAAGGGGGAAGCTTGAGTTCCACAAATTCAATATATGGGTGGTTCATAATCCCTTTCTTGCTGAGAGGGAGTGTTGAAAAATGCAGCAAGAAATTCTCAATTGTTTTTTCCTTGATTAAATTGAGAAAATTTGAATTTCCACATCAACAAACAACTTTGATGATGTTAACTTGTGTGACATGGCCTGTGTTACATAGTTTATTCAGTAAATTCGAGCTAGAGGAGTTAGAGTTCAGTTCAACATATGTGATTGCTAATTTTTAACAATCAAGGTCAATTATCTTAGGTTGTTTTCAGTTAAACTAGTTCCAACTTTTGGAGGAACTAGTGGAAGGTTAGTTAAGCAGTAGAACTTTAGTCAAACTCAGTGATCATCCAGTTAACTAATAAATAAGCCCAAAATAGCTAGTGCATGCAGAGAATTTGAGTTACCCAGTTGAGGTGGAGATTCCAAGAAAGTGTAACATTAATTGTAGACTAGTCTTGAGTGTACAGGTGTTTGCATGCAGTCAAAGCACCAACCTAAAGGACTTTAACAATAAATTTGAGGAATTTCCTGAATAATAGGGGCCTAATATCTTAAGGAACAATTCAAGGAAATAAGAGCTCAAGAAAAGGAAAAATTTGACTAAGTCTAGGCTAGAACCTTTCAGTGAGCAGAGAGATGGGTTATGCACTTGCAAGGTGTGCTCAGTTGAGAAAAGAAATTGTAATGCATCTCTATTCTTATAATATAATGCAAGCATAGATTGGGGTTTTTAGTAGTTTTCTTTCCCCGGGACAAATACTTATTGAATGTATGTTATTTCTTATTGCATGTCTGCAATTTTTGTTCCAGATTGTGAATTAATGTCCATAGAGAAATAGAGTAGGTTTGTGTCTTGTGATTTTGACTAAAACTTCATGAGCAGTTGCAAATCTACATCGTAATTTATACAAACATGTCACCCTCAAGATATGGCCATGAATCCATAAAAAAATATGAATCCTATGGCTAGTTAACCATAGACTCAATAAGATAACTCCCACAACGCTTCCAATCCACTAGATCTATTTCCTCTTAACCTACATGACCCAAGGAATGGGATCCCCTTCTCTACCACACAATCCCTTAGGCTATCCCACTTCCCTATAGGTCTCCAACACACATTGGCCAAGAAATTTCTCAACTAGCGGCCCCAAGAATTCTAGTTGTAACATGAGTGCTCACATCGATAATATTACTTGCTCTTAGGTAGTTTTGTCAATAAAAAACTCACTTGAAAACATATTGACCTAATTCTCAATGCAAATCCAACTCCAACAAGATATCCTCAATACCCATTATGGATGTCTTCCCTTTTTAACATTAGAAACTCTCTTCCTCTCCTTTTCCCTAGCTATAAAATTAATCCTCTCATGATGCTTGAATTTCCTTATCCCATGCATGTTTCACTCTCACAATTCCAAAAGTTGGTTATATTCAATCCATGCTTCCAATAATTAGGTGAGTTGACTTACTCACTAAATATTTTACATGTATTCAATGATTGGGTTTTTGAATAATAAAAAGGATAAATAGAGGGTTCATTACCAAAAAAGACTTGAATAGTTGGCTTGGGATTATTAGGGATGTAAGATTTTCCCTTCAACTCCCCCACTTATAGCCCCCTCTCTTTTGAAAATATAGTCCCTTACTATGTCCTAATCCATCTATAATCGACGATCCATTTTATATTTTTATTCTTTTATCATACAAAGTTTACATATTATATTGTTTGACTTTTGCTCATTCCTTTCATTTACAGATTTACATCACTAATTTGGTGATTAAAAATTGTGGTGTCATAAGAATGAATTTTATGTGATGGTGGCATTAATAATTGTAACGCTATACTAGTGGCTTAAGGATATTAGTGTATAAGGGATTAACTATGTTGGTACTACTAACGTTCATCCTAAAGAGTAGTTGTGGATAGTTAGCTCAAAATGTCAACATGGAAATAAACATTCATCAAATCAAAGTAACTCCAACAACTTTAAACTATTTCTACTTCCTCTTCTACTTTAGGTGCATTCACTGTCACCTACATCTTCTTTGTTTGTAGGTAGGCATCAACACGATTTTCCCATATAGGCTATGAATATTCAATGAACACATGTTACTCTACTCACACTCTATCTTACTTTGTTGATGCCCTCGTTATTGAAATAGTCTATCCAAGTCATGGTTCTTCCAAAGATCAATTGGGCCCAATTCTTATGTTATCTATGATTATGAAACTACTAGATAAAATATAAGGTATGTTGAGTCTTACTTCTCTTCACAATATTGCATGTGGACTTCTTATGTGATTTGGGATCTCTTGCCTTATACCATAATCTTAGGATCTCCTAGCTTTCCCACTATTATATCTTTGCAACATGATTTTCTCTAACAAGTTTTGCATTGCAAACTTTCCTCATGTTCAATATGTTGGTACTTTCCATCATGTTGTGAAGTTAAATACACTTCTTCGGTTGATTTTCTTTGCCACTAGTGTTAATTGGCATCTATATCAAATAGATATCAAACTTATTTTTCTTGTCTAAAAATAAATAATTTAATAAAAAAAACAAAAATATCCTCATATGTAAGGAAAAATAAATTAAGTAATATTGTCCTTATTTCCTTATATGTTGATGACCAGATGATCATTAATTAAAGTTTGTGTTTTGAAGAAATGGTTTTCATCCTCTATATTACTTATAAAATATACAACTTAAAAAGTTCTAAACTATGAAATTTTGTACTTGTATATACTCCATTAGAAACAAAAGCTCAATAATAATCAAAGAATGTGTTGATGACCCAATGATAATTTAATTAAAGTATGTGTTTTGAAGAAATGTTTTACATATTATATATTGCTAATATAATATACAAACTTAAAAAGTTCCAAAATATGTGTAATTGTATCTACTCCATTAGAAACAAAAGGTCAATACTAATTAACGAATGTGAGAATTTCCTCAAACTTATGAATGGATTTTATTTACAATTTGAATTACTTAACTGTTAGGATAAAGATATCTCATGCAACTCGCATACCTAATTAATTTATATATGTTGAAAAGTTGATAACAATTATGTAAATAATGTAATTTTGGGTAAATCTATTTTTTACCATTTAATCATTTTTTGTAACGAAAAAAAGTTATGTAGCAGAGTAGCCCATATTAATTGGTGATTGCCTGAGAGGCTTCTAACAAGGAGAAACATTCTTGATCAATAATATTTCCAATCCCTTGCCCCGTGGAGTTTGTTAATCTAGTTGCTATTGATGTCAATATTTTGAAGAAGGCAATGACATTAAGAAGGACATGGTGATGAAGAAGGAAACGACATCAAGGAAATGATGATACATTGAAGAAGACAAGGACATGAATTGTGAAGAAAATTAATGAAGGAATCATCCATGAAGAAGAAGCCATACTGTCCTAATCATTTTATGTACTAAATAATTCAAGGCCAGACACAAAAAAAAATGTTTTTCACCACCTTAGAGGCAGTCTTTCAACATGGGACCTAGACCATCTGAAAGAGGATTTTTTTCCTATTTCCAATCAGCTATTACTTGCCCCAAAACTCCAAATAGTTTGGTAGATTTTGAATTTTTGAGTTAAGGAAATTATACCTATCAGCTAGCCGACTTATACCTGGACACTTAAGTCGGCCTACTTCCAGTGACATGTCTTTTCGGTTTGCCTTGCAAAAACACTAATTATAGAGGTTTGGACCTCATTTCTTTGGCATCATTTTCAGTGAATAAGATACATAATAGAGCTTTAGTTCACATCTCGTGAGCACAAGGGAGGAAGGCTTAACATTTAAGGGGAAAGAGATGTTTAATTTTACTGGGCCCTAAATCTACTTGACCGTGTATTATTTCATGAATCAGATTACACCTATGGTGGAATTCATACCTCAGACACCTTCAGAATTGAAGTGTTTCGGTATTCTTTTCTAAAGCTATAGTATACTATTACTATGCAATTTATCTCCTTAACTTAGACTGTGATAAACCACCTCTAATTGTGTGGAACAATTTACTAATTGGTGTAGCTATAGGAAGAAGGCCATGTTTCTACAACATGTTGGGTAATGCTTGGAAGGCCTTGAAACAAGGTTGTAGGATCTTATAGGAATAGTGAATAAAAACAACATCATCTTGAAGCGAGACTATACTTGTGGAAGGATCGATTAGGCAATTTTAAGAAGGTTGTAGCAGTGGGTTACTTTCCTTAACCAGGAACAACAATTATAAAAATAAATAGACCTACAAGCCTACCTTACGATCATATCTATTCATATTTGGTGTAGACTTAATTGACATCTTGTAAAGTAGATCAGTTGAAACTTTTGAGCATGTTTTTAAGGACAAATCAGTGGTATTGTTTGGTGTTTGGAGCAGTGCAAAATTGAAGATGATGTAGAATAGTGCAGATTGGTGAAATGAAGTATTTGATCAAATAAGTCCAATGAAGCACTAGGTGCATACTTGGTGTAGTGTGGTGCTAACTCTTCTTGGGAAGTGTGAAGATAGATCGGTGGTATAGTTTGGTGTTTGGAGCAGTGCAGAATTGAACATGGTGCAAAATAGCACAGATTGGTGAAATGAAGTATTTGATCAAATAAGTCCAATGAAGCAACAGAGAAGGATTGGTGTCCTTGGGGTAGGTTCCCCTAAACTCAAGGTTGGAGCCTTGGTGAAGATAGGGTCAAAGCCCTAGAGTTTAGAGCCTCATTAATTCCAAGTTGGTGCTTGGAAATCATTGTACACCTTATTTTGTAAAAGGAACATTTGTCCTTCTTATTTCAGTAATAAAATTATTCATTTCTTTGATTTTAAATTGTGTAGAATCTAACTAGTTAACAATTGAAAATAACCCCCCTCTTAGTGTTTCCAACAATTGGTATTAGAACCACCTTCTTCACTATCAGCCTAACAGTTGGAAGAAGGATTCTTAGGCACAATGAAGAATCAAGAAGTGATAGGGAGGATTCCTTTGTTCGATGACACAAATTTTGGTTTTTGGAAAAAAAAGAATGTCTTACTACTTAATGTCCCTTGGATCTGAAGTTTGGAATTTTGTTTTGAATGAATACACTACTCCTTCCATTCTTCCAACCGATCAAGATAAAAGGAAATCTTACATTGCAAATGCAAAAGCCTTAAATTCCATCACTAGTGGAATCACTGATTCTAAATTTACAAAAGTCATGACTTGTGACTCGGCCAAAGAAGTATGGGATAAATTAGTTAGATTATATGATGGGGACTCCAAAGTTTAAAAGGAAAAGCTTCAAAATCATAGAAGGAAATTTTAACGTATGAAAATGGATGATGAAGAAGATATTGCATTATACTTTCTCTGAGTAGTTGAAGTGGTCAACTCTCTAAAAGGATTGGGAGAAAATATTGAAGAAAGCACTATTATTCAAAAGGTCTTAAGATCTATCCCTAACAAATTTGACTCCAAAGTAAGTGTTATAGAATAAATGAAGGACCTAGATACTCTCAAGATGGATGAACTTCATGGAATATTCGTTGCCTATGGGATGAGAAAAGGAATCTTGATTTCCAAAGATGTAGCACTCAAGGCCTCAAAATGAAATAATGGGAAAGGACGAAATACTAGCAGTGTTGACTCCAATATTGAATCCAGATTGACGCAATTTGTATGAAGACTAAAGAAATGATCCAAGCTAAAAGGTAAGTACCCTCTTATTTGTTTCGAATGTGGAAGAATAGGTCATTATGCTGCAAAATCTCCTCATAAGCATGATAGTGAGGATGAGGACTCTAAAAGGATGGTATACAAAAAGAAAGGGTTTAATAAGAAAAATTTCTTCTCTAAGAAAGATGAGTCTAATGAAGATGAATTTGTAGTCATAAAAAAGAAATCAACTAAAAATTTCCCTCATCACAAAGGAGGTAATGATGAATTAGATCAAGAAAATGACTATGCTAGAAGCCAAGGAGTATTATTCATGGCATTCACAAATGATGATGATTTAGGACTAGAAAGAAATTTGGATGAATTGTTAATGAGTGCCATTGAAGAAAATGAGAAATTACAAAATAAAATCATTTCTCTCAAGGTAGAAAATGAGGAAGAAAAAATAAGGGAAGACCTCTTGAAAAATAAGCTAAAATAAAAGGAAGAAATCTGTGAAAATCGTGAAACTGAAATAGTATTTTTGAATAAGAAATTCGAACAAGTCAAAAGAAATTGTCAAATTTCTCAAACACTTGATCACATTCTCAATATTCAAAAATCTCAAAGTGACAAGTTTGGGATTGGTTTCAAAGGAGAATCTTCAAGCTCAAAGGATTATGCAAAAGTATATGCCGACATTCTCTCTATCTACCCAAAAGAAGAGAAGTAATCTCGCAAAGAGCAAAGACCCACCTCAAATCCAAAGAATGAAGAAAGAATAACCTCAAGGAAGAAATATGACTCAAGTCATGGCTATTACAACAACTATCAAACTATTTTTCTTGGGCATTGTTATTATTGTAAAATTTTGGTCATCAAGCTAAACATTGCATGGCTCATAAGAATGAAGCACCGAGATTGAAGGATCAAACAAGTAAACCATGTGGTCTCAAAGGGAAATGACAAATCAAGACCTGCAACTCTTTTGATCCTTTGGTCAAATTTGATCCAGTTTGCTCATTATGTAATGATAATGGACATAATGAACAAAAGTCCCCCTCAAAAGAAGAGAAGCAAAATATGAGAATCCCAATACAGATAAATGTGGCCTAGCCCTATGTGCTTACAGTGATGAAAATCATTGGTTTGTGGATAGTGGATGCTCCATACGTATGGCAGGTGTCGAAAGGAAGTTTGTCTCATTGAATAAAAAAGAAGGAAATGTATCCTTTGGAAGTGGATCTGCCAAAATTGTTGGAAAATGAATCGTTGTGCTTATTAATGGAAAAGGAAAGGATTAAAATGATTTGCTGGTAGATGGGCTCAAACACAGTCTCTTGAATGTTAACCAAATCTGTGATCAAAGTCATAATGTTGTCTTTAGCACTAAAAATTGTGAAATAAGGAACTCTTCCTCAGGAGAAATTATGCGAAAGGACTTAGAACATCAGATAATGTCTACATTATAAACAAAATTTAGATAAATGTTACCTAAGTCAAACAGATGGAAGTTGGTTGTCGCACAAGCTACTGGGACATACAAGTTTTGATAACTTGATAAATATCAACAATATTAATGCAATGCAAGACATTCAAAAGTTATTCAAGCCAAATCAAGTTATATGTGGTCCATGCCAACATGGAAAGCAGAACCAGCCACAATACAAAGGAGTTATCTACATCAAAACCTTTGGAGATCATTCATGTTGATTTATGTGGAACAACTAGAACTCCAACGCTCCAAGGAGAAAGGTACTTTGCTTTATTTGTGATGAATATACTAGAATGATGTGGGTATATTTCATAAAATATAAATCTGAAGCATTTGAATGTTTTAAGAATATTAAAGCTCTTATAGAAAATGAAAAGGATTCTAAGATTAAATGTCTTAGAATGGATAGAGGGGAGAGTTCACATCAAAAGAATTTGATGAATTCTGTAAAGTACATGGAATCGAAAGAGAACTCTCTGCTCCTACAACACCCAAGCAAAATGGTGTAGTTGAAAGAAGAAACCAAACTATTCAAGAAATGGTAAGAACAATGTTAATAGTAGCTGACTCGCAGCCAAAATTTTGGAGAGAAGCAATTGGGGCAGTAATTTATACCTTGAATCAAACTTAACTAAGAGCAAATAATGAGAAGACTCCTTATGAATTATGGAAAGGAAGACCTACTTTAGTAAAATACTTCAGGATTTTTGGAAGCAAATGCTTCATAAAAATAAATAGTGACTCACTAGGAAAATTTGATTTTTGGGTTGACGAAGGAAAATTCCTTGGCTATTCTACTAGGAGCAAAGCTTACAAGTGCTACAATAATCGACTACAGAAAATAGTGGAAAGCATTGATGTTAAGATTGATGAAGCCCTTCTAGAAAAGGAAATTTAAGATCATGAAGTTGACCCCCTTATTGAAGAAAACAAAGAAGAATCTAAAAAATAGGAAAAAGATCAAGAAAAACGAAAGGAAAAAGAACCATCTCAAACTCCTTCAAAAGTGAAATTCCTCCAAAAAAATGACCCAGAAGAGCAAATTATTGGCAATATAGATGAGGGGATACAAACCCAAAGAAGGATGACAAGTACACGAAGGAAAATTGATGTTTCTCTCCTATCTATGATAGAACCTAAAACTTTTACTCAAGCAAGGATCCTCGTTGTGTGGAAGCCATGGAAGAAGAAATGTCTCAAATTGAGAAGATGAGACATGGGAGCTGGTACCTCGGCCAAAGGATAAAAATACAATTGGAACTAAGTGGGTTTTCAAAAACAAAATGCATGAAGATGGAAAAATCATCAGAAATAAGGCACGACTTGTTTGTAAAGGTTATTCACAAATTGAAGGAATTGACTTTGAAGAAACCATTGCATTGGTAGGTCGTATGGAAGTTATAAGGATTTTCTTAGCATTTTCTTGCTCAAAAGGATACAAAGTCTACCAAATGGACGTAAAATCAACATTTTTGAATGGAGAACTCAAGTAAGAAGTCTACATGGAGCAACCAGAAGGGTTTGATCTAGCAAAAGGAAAATACGTTGTTTGTAAGTTGAAAAAGGAATTATATGGGTTGAAGCAAGCTCCTAGAACTTGGTACGCAATTGGATCACTATCTACAACAAAAAGACTGCAAAAAGGGGGTGGCAGTAAGTGATCTCTACATGAAGATGGATGAGGATAAGTTACCAGTCACTCTCGTCTATGTTGACAATCTGATATTTTCTAACAACAATGATGAGATGAGCCATGAGTTTGCTCAAAATATCTCAAAAGAGTTTGAAATTTAAATGATGGGTGAATTATCTTACTTCCTTGGACTACAAGTATCTCAAACCATAGCAGGCATGTTCATATCTCAAGAAAAATATCTTAAAGACATGCTTAAAAAATATGGAATGGAAGATTGTGGACCTATGAGCACACCAATGATCGGAGACTGCAAATTGGGCAAGGATGATGAATCCCCCTCAGTAGATGAAACTTTTTACAAGTCAATAATTAGAGCTCTCCTATAGTTAACTGCTACAAGACCCGACATTATGCTAGCAGTAGGAATGGTAGGAAGACTTCACTCAACTTCTAAGCAATCCCATTTGTTGGCTGTAAAACGAATTCTCAGATACTCAAAAGGAACTCCTGACTTTGGTTTTTGGTATCCCAAAAGCGCAACTCTTACAGTGATAGCTTACACTTATTCTGATTGGGTTGGAAGCATGGATGATTGAAAAAGTACCAGTGGAAATAAATTCTTCATGGGAGATTGTCTAGTATCTTAGCTCAACAAAAAGCAAACATCTATATCTTGCAAATTGTTGTACACAAGTATCCTCTCTGTGAATAGGTGGATGAGTAAAACATCAAGTTGGAGTATGTCAATACGAAGGAGAAGATTACAGATATTTTCACCAAAACTCTTCCTCAAGAAGGATTTGAAAATCTTCGCCAAAAGATGGGGGTTATTTCTCTAGCATCACACTAAGTTGATTCTTAAGATGCCACATGACAAGGGGAGCAATTCAATAGGGGGAGTCCTTGTGCACTCCTTTTCCATTGATGTCAAAGGGGGAGAGAAGAAAAATATTTCCATCCAGTGACAAAGGGGGAGATTGTTAATCTAGTTGTCATTGATGTCAATATTTTGAAGAAGGCAAGGACATTAATAAGGACGTGGTGATGAAGAATGGAAGTACATCAAGGACATGATGATACATTGAATAAGAACAGACATGAATTGTGAAGACAATTAACAAAGGAATCATCCATGAAGAAGAAGCCATACCATCCTAATCATTTTCTGCACTAAATAATTCAAGGGAAGTCACAAAGAAAAAAAATCTCCACCTTAGAAGCATTCTTTCAACATCTGAGCTAGACCATCTGAAAGAGGAATTTTTCCTCTTTTCAATGAGCGATGACTTGCCCCGAAACTCTAAATAGTTTGCGAGGTATTGAATTTTTGAGTTAAGGAAATTATACCTATCAGCTAGCCGACCTATACCTGGACAATTAAGTCGGCCTACCTCTAGTGATGTGTCTTTTTGGTTTGCCTTTAAAAAACACAATTTATAGAGGTTCAAACCTCATTTCTTTAGCATCATTTTCGGTGAATAAGATACAGAACAGATCTTTACTTCACATCTTGTCAACACGGCCCTAAATCTTTTGGACTTTGTACTATTTCATGAATAAGATTACACCTGTGGTGGACTTCATACCTCAGACACCTTCAGAATTGAAGTGATTCGGTATTCTTTGATTAAGTTGTAGTATACTATTATTGTGCAGTGTATCTCCTTAACTCGAACTGTGATAAACCAACTCTAACTATGTGGAATAATTTTTTGATTGGTGTCATTGTAGGAAGAAGGCCACACTACTATCACCTATTGGGAAATGGTTGAAAGGCCTTGAAACAAGGTTGTAGGGTCTTCTAGGAATAGTGAATAGAAATAACATCATCTTGAAGTGAGACAACAGTTGTGGAAGGATAGATTGGGTAGTTTTAAGAAGGTTGTAGCAGTGGGTTACTTGCCCTAACTAGGAACAACAATTACAAAAATAATCAGGCCTACAAGCCTACCTTATGAGAATATCTATTCATATTTGGTGTAGAATTAATTGACCTCTTGTAAAGTAGATCATTTGAAACTTTTGAGCAAATTTTTTAAGACGGATCAGTGGTATAGTTTGTTGTTTGGAGCAGAGAAGAATTGAAGATGGTGTAGAATAGTATAGATTGGTGAAATGAAGTATTTGATCAAATAAGTCCAGTGAAGTAGCAACTGTAGACTTGGTGCAATGTGGTGCTAACTCTTCTTGGGAAGTGTGAAGACATATCATTGATATAGTTTGGTGTTTGGAGCAGTGCACAATTGAAGATGGTGCAAAATAACACAGATTGGTGAAATGAAGTATTTGATCAAATAAGTTCAATGAAGCAACAGAGAAGGATTGGTGTCCTTGGCGTAGGTGCCCCTAAACTCAAGGTTGGAGCCTTGGTGAAGATAGGATCAAAGCCCTAGAGTTTAGAGCCTCATTAAGTCCAAGTTGGCGCTTGACAGTCATTGTACACCGTCATTTGTAAAAGGAACATTTGTCCTTCTTATTTCAGTAATAAAATTATTCATTTCTTTGATTTTAAATTGTGTAGAATCTAACTAGTTAACAATTGAAAATAAATATTGATTCACCCCCCTATCAGTGTTTCTAACAGAGGTTTCCTTGACACACTGTCAAGGTTTTACCATGTAAATTTATTGTGTTAATGTGTGGGATTTCAGTTTCCTATATTTCTATATTTATTTCTTGTTTGAGTATAAATGACTCCAAGACCAACAAGTGGTATCAGAGCCAGGTTATGAGTGACATGAGGTAAAGTCTTCTCTCCTCCACTGAGAAGATTGCATCGTTGTGTGTATAAATAGGAGATGCCAATGCCAAGCTATTGTTTGGAGGTTTGATATGAAAATAGAGTCATTGTATGTTGTCTTCCCTGCCCAAGGCCACCAAAATATGGAGTTATAAGTATGACATCAGTTGAAGGAAGCAAGCCAACCTTTGAAGCCAATAGTTGAAGTTGAAAGGGAATCCGGTCTAGCCATCGCTGCTAGAGAAAAAGGAATCAAGGTCACCAAACACAGATAATTTGGTTTTAAAAGGAAAACACAACCACCAATACCCACAAAACTTTAAACATTTTTTAAAACACAACTTCCAGTTGAGAGTTTGTGTGAACACCACTAAGAAGAGGCTAGTTAGTTTAGAAAAAGGGAATCTATTTTTGTAAAACTAGTCATTGAGCCATCAGAACCATGTTCGAAGAAGCAACCTCGCTCTACATACATCAACATGGAAATTGAAGAGGCAACCCTTGTAGTGGATTTTGAAGCAGAAGTTTGAATGCTGTTCGTTGAGCCCGCCTAGTTGACGGGTAATTTTTTTTGTGATTGACAACAGACAAAGTCATTTGGTGAAAGTGTTGTTATTGTTTTTCGTTTTAAAGAAGAGTAGATTCAGAAAACAGTCTCTAAAAATTGTTGAATTTCTTGGAAGAAATTTGAAGTAGGGGTTTTGAAGTTTTTTTTTAAGAGGGAGAAACCTAGTTAAAGGAATCAAAACAAACCCTAGTTAAAAAGACCAGAGAAATTAAAAAAAACACACAAAATAAAAAACAAAAACAAAAACAAAAACAAAAACAAAAAACTAGTTGAAGGAAAAATTATCATTAATAAAGTAGGAAGAAATGGAAAAAATGACAAATGTTAAGTTTAAGGTGGATAAATTCGCCGGCAAGAATAATTTTGCATTATGGTAACTAAAAGTAAGGGATTTGTTGGTGCAACAAGGGTTTCACAAAGGATTATATGGGGTTAAAAAGAAACCTGTTAGCATGAAAATTTTGGATTGCGAGAACTTGGATGCCCAAGCTCTCAATACCATCAAATTGTGCCTGGCAGATGAAGTTCTCTTCAACATTTTTGAAGAAACCGCAACATCAGGTTTTGGGTAAAATTGGAAATAATGTATATGACCAAATCATTATCCAACATAATTTATCTGAAGAGGCAACTGTATAGCCTTCAGATGAATAAGGGTAATAAATTTTCATAACACTTAAATGTTTTTACACTTATTTGTCAGTTATTAGATATGGAAGTTAAATTTTAGGAATAAGGCAAAGCTATTACCTTGTTGTGTTCTTTGCTTGAGCCTTGGGATCACTTTGTGACTTCTATCAGTTTGAGAAAAACTAATCTTTGGAATTTGATTCAGTTATGGGAACTTTGTTATCTGAAGAAGTATAGAGGAAGTCTAGCATTGAAACTTCTACACCATAAGCCATGGTAGGAAAAGGTCGTTCGAAGGAAAGAGGGGAGGAATCAAGGAGTTATTCCAGAAAAAAATCAAAAGGCAAGAAGTGTAAATCCAAATATTAGTACTGCAACAAAATAGGACACCTCAAAAAAGATTGTTGGAAAAGAAAGGAGTATGTTGAAAACCCAAAGAAGGAAGAAAATCAAGTTGAATCAGGTATGAGTGATGCAGTTTTACTTGTTGAATTAGGTATGGTAGATGAAACTTTACCTATTTCCAATGTTTCTCAGAATTATGAAAATTGGTTGTTAGCTTCCGGTGCTTCTCATCACATGAGTCCACACAGAAATTGGTTCACTTCATATGAAGTTGTGAATGGTAGTTTTGTGTTTATGGGAAATAATGTATCTTGTCAAACTGTTCGATGGGAATTGTCAAAATTAAAATGTATGATGATATAGTTAGAACATTAATTGATGTTAGACATGTACCTGAGTTGAGGAAAATTTTGATTTCTTTGGGAGTGTTGGACTCAGATGGTTATAAGTTTACAAGTCAAAATGGAGTGGTGAAAGTTTCAAAAGTCACTCTGGTTGTTATGAAGTCAGAGAAGATCATAAACATTTACAGACTCAAAGGAAGTAGTCATGTCAGTGAGGTAGAAATTGTATGTGAGAAGGAAGAAGAAGGTACTCGCCTATGGCATCAATGGTTGGGTGACATGAGCAAGAAGGGTCTTTAGATATTGATGAATCGCAAGTTTCTTCCTAATTTGAAATCCTCGAGGTTGGATTTTTGTAAACATTGTGTGTATGAAAAACAATGTAAACAAAACTTTAAAACTGGAAGTCATAATATAAAAAAATTTGGGACTATATTCATTCTGATCTTTGGAGACCATCTCCTAATGTATATTATGGAGGTGCATTATATTTCTTAACATTTATTGATGATTTATCCAATAAAGTATGGGTCTATATGTTGAAAAGAAAAGTTGATGTATTTAATGTTTTTAAACAATTTGAAGTTGTGGTGGAAAAGAAAACAAGAAAATCAATTAAATGTTTAAGAACTGACAATGGAAGCGAATTTACTTCCCTAGAATTTGAACAACACTGTAAGAATGAAGGGATTGTTAGACATAAAAATTGTTTATACTCCTCATCAAAATGACATTGTTGAATGAATGAATCGAACTCTTATGTAAAGAGTCTAAGCATGATCAACAATGCTGACATGCAAAAGGTGTCGTCGGAAGAATCAGTATCTACTACTTGTTATTTAGTTAACATATCACCTTCAGTTGCCATTAATTGTAAAATTCTTGAAGAAGTTTGGTTAGGTCAATCTTGTGATTATTCACATTTAATGATTTTGGTTGTGATGCCTATGCTCTTATTCCAAGGAATCAACATTCTAAGTTAGTCCCAAAAGAAAATTTTTATGTCTTTGTTGGGTATTCTTATGTAGTGAAAAGATAAATATTGTGGGATCCTTCTTCATGCAAGATAGTCATTAGTAGAGATGTAACATTTGATGAATCTTCTCTTCTAAAATCAGATGTTGAAAAAGTTGAACATGAACAGGTATCGCCGAATCAAAAAATTCAGTTGGAGGCTAAAGCTTTTGTAGAAAGTCGAAAGGAAGGAGATACTTCTGAAGAAAAAGGTGAAGAAGATGCAAAAGAAACTCTTAAAGTTCTAGAACCATTTTAGTAACCAGTCACTCTAAGAAGGCCTACAAGGGAAAGAAGAAAACCTAAAAGGTATGAAGATTTTGCTTCATCTATTGTATTGATTATTGAAGATGGGGAACCTTCTTATTATCAAGAAGTAGTGGATGATGCAGATAGAGAAAAATGGAAAAGGGCTATGGATGAAGAAATGGATTCCTTAGCCAATAAAAAAACCTGGGATCTTGTAGAACTTTCTAAAGGGATAAGTGTTGTCAAATGAAAATGGGTCTTCAAATTGAAGCGAAATGTTGATGGAAGTATCAAAAGGTATAAGATGAGTCTGGTATAAAAAGGGCATTCTTAGGTTGAAGTTATTGAATTTCACGAGATTTTTTAACTAGTCGTAGAATTTGTTTCTATTTGTATTGTGTTATAACTAATTGCATTACTTGGTCTTGAGTTAGAACAATGTTAGATGTTAAAATAAATTTTCTTCATGGAGATTTGAATGAAGATATTTATATGGAAAAACCAAAAGGTTTTATATAGTGTCACAATAGAAGATTAGTTTGCAAGCTCAGAAAATCATTGTATGGCTTGAGGCAGTCTCCCAGGCAATGGTACAAGAAGTTTGAATCCTTCATGGTGAGAAAGAAGTTTACTAGAAGTGAGTATGGTCATTGTGTGTACTTTAAAAGTTTCAGTGGCATATTCATTCTCTTGGTCTTATATGTTGATGATATGCTTATTGAGAGCAAAAGAATGGAAGAAATCAATAGGTTAAAGGCTCTGCTCTTTAGGACATTTGATATGAAGGATCTTGGAGTGCAAAAACATATCTTTGGCATGGAGATACATAGAGACAAGAAAAATGGAAAGCTTTGGTTAGCACAACAGAAATATGTAGAGAAAGTACTTAAAAAGTTCATTATGAACAATGTGAAACCTGTTAATGTTCCATTAGCTTCTATTTAAGCCTTGAAAATCGCTACAACAACATGGGGGAAAACCACCCGATCAATGACTTGAATACCATCCCTTATTCGTTTGGATTAGTGGCTCCGATTGGATATAAGGGGACCAATTTCCCAATAAAAATGTGATAGGATGGATAGGGTGTTGATTACCAAAGATTAAGTGATAGATGGGTGGTTTTCAACTGAAATACATATATGTCTAAATTATTTATATATTACCCAGGATTTTACTTATACTTGAGCGATCTACAATGATTATCTTTAGGCATGACAATGAAGATTAATCAAACACTAACAAAAATGAAAAGCCTTTGAAATAATTATTTCGATTAAATAGTTAATCAAAGTAATTGATAAACATATATCGCATCAAATATCGTTTAAACACTTGCTCATCTATGTATTAAAAATAACAGTCCAACCATGTTCGTAAGTGAATGAATACAAAAAAACATGAAAAATGATACATATGAAAAACAATATATAAAGGAAAATGGCTATCAATTCTTAAAACAAATCAATACACAATGATATAAGTACCTGATGGATATAAATCTGCTCATGAAGTAAATAGGTCCAGTCTAGTCTTTTTCATTAAGATGGTTTCCAAAAGTACAAAAGTACAAGCTTCCAAATTCCTTCTTCACAAAAATTCAAGACTCTGATCCAAGGATTCTACTAAGATAACTTTAAATTACATAAGTGCAAGCTTTTAAAGTGTTTCTTTATAAAATTCGGGAACCTTTCTTCAAAGACATGAAAGGGTTTATATAATAAAACTTAAGTACTAAAATAGAAATTACATGAAATTTATGAGGAGGTTTAAACAACTCTCCTTAAAATAAGTGATAGAATTACATAAAACATAAATTATTAAAATGACAAGTTGCAGCATGTAACGGTGTATATTCTTTCATTCATTGTCTAAGCTTGTAAATATCCATCATCGGCTTGACTTTAGGAGGTTGACCTATCCTCATGCACAACCGTCTTATATACACTACAGCTAAGAGAGTAGGAAGCATATGGATAGATGAGTCAGTGAGGCAACGTAGCATTAGCCACTGACTGTGTGGCTTCACTAGATGTCTCCAATATACTTCCCAGTCAGGTTTTGTTAGTTGTTTAATTGCCTCTCTCTTGCTCTAAAAGTTTCTTTCTAGTGTGTTTCTAGGGCCCTAATATCGGGTAGACTCCCAGGTGGGAATTCCTGTATCAAATTAACATTGTGCAAATTATCATTGATGGTCTCAATGATATTATTTGTAGCATCTGTCGTCCTATAAACTATTATTTCTTCCTGCATTAGCTGAATATCTCAATCGGTAAAGAGGATATCTTTATGGGATTCCTCTATCCTGGGAAGGTTTGCTGCTCTGCCCTCTCGAGTATCCTGTGATGTTATGTGTCCTAAAATCATATCATCAATCTCATTAAATGTGATCCTTAGATCGGATGCTTGATTCATCAATGAATCACTTTGCTTGCACATTGGACGGATGACTAATAGCTTCTAACATAATTTCGTATATTTATTTGATAATAAATAATTGAGTTTTGATGCTTCTTTTATGAAATCCTCAATCTTAGGATTATCTTTAAATTGATCTATAGAAAATTGTAGTTGTTGTATTTGACTTTCTTTTGCACTTGTTTCTTCTTGAAATGGGTTTGGAAATTATATTCCCATAGGACTTTGTGATATATGTGAATGGGGTTAGGATCTTGAATAGTCCATTTCCACCCCATAGTTGGGATACTAGAAGTGAAACAGACTCCATCCATAATGTAGGCACCTATAAAAAATGTTGGAACTATTCTAGAGGTGACATATCATTTTTCTTTATATTCTCGAATTTGTAAGAAAAGGATGTTAGACAAGATAGTGCCCCAATCCATTATAAAAGAGTTTACTGTTGCATCTATTAGGGGAACCCACTCAACAGAAAACTTGGTTGTATCAGCATACCCAAACAATCTACACATCATAGCTGCAATATAAGAGTAGGGAGCAATGAGAAGTGCTGCCTAATTTCTCATGCTTGTGCTTTTTTGAATTAGATCTCCATTGCCTGATTGGGTCTGATGGTTCCTCATTATTCGGTGCGAAATGCTTGAGGAAGTGTGTATCATACACCTTCTGCAGGTTTGGTATATGATACATGCTCTTCAATTCTTCTGTTGTAAAGGACCCAATAACTGTTTGCCTTGACGTCTGGAATGCTCGGTCAGCAACGTTAACATTGTCTAGTATTCATTTTACCATATAAGTGTATGGTAAAATCTTAGGTCTAGCAACTATTCTGTGCATAAAAGAACTTGCAGCTTCAAAGTGAGAGGCTTCAGAGGAGGTAGTGGCATCTGTTGTTGCTTTACTTTGAATTATCCTTGGACATTCGCTTTCCAACCACTGGTACATGGTTTCCCATAAGGGAGTATCATTGTCGATAGTGCATGTTGTATTTGAGAATAATGGAGGCATTTCTGTTACATTGGATGTAGAAGATTGTGTGGCTTCGTTGGTTTTCTTTCCTTTCTTAGATTTAGTCATCTTGCTACATAATTCTCTCAGGCGAAACCTGCAAATTAAGAATACAAAAGATCAATAGGAGTTAAACGCAGAAGCATTCAATCACATAAGGCTTTGAAATGACAGAAAGAGGAGTTTAAATGCGATTTAATCCAAACAGGCCATCAAATCTCCTCGTGCTTTGAAATCATAAATATCATTAGAATCCTTTCATAACCAAAATCATAGCTTCACGTGGTTATTTATTATTCATTAATATTTCACATCGCAAAACTCTTCAAATGATAAATAAACTTATCTTCAAGTATGCCTCTAATATGCCATAGCAATATCACTGTATCGATTTATCAAGTATGAGAGATGTGTGATTGTGATAATCACATTATCGCAATATCATAATCGAAGGTTTCGAGAGTAGCGGAGAATGGATATGGTTGAAGCTTTGAGCGATTGTGATTGTGAGAAGTGATGTGGCACTGTAATGGGCCCATAGGTTTATTATTAAGTGTGGCTTTTTGTTTTAGCTTTATGATTTTCCTTAGGCACAGTCTTTTAAAATTAGCTTTATTGCAATTGGGTGAATTGGGAATGATACAAGTGGGGAGCATGTTGATACCCTTGCGATTTATCCAAACACAATATTTTTAAAGAGTGTTTTATTATTTTGTCGGGTCTGGTGGCTTATTGCATTTTGCAATTGGAATGTTCTTCGGCCTTATGATATATCGCTTTTGTTATAAGATTGAGATGCGGGGAATTTCCCCCGAAAAGGGAATATCATTGATACTTTAAGCTTTTTTAAAGGAACATATATGTTTTGGTTCTGGGGGGCAATCTTTTATCACAATCACAAGTTTTCAAAAGGGTAAACAAAACTTTATTTCCTTGAAACTTTGCGATATGCGATATTGTTGGGTTTTCTTTTAAGGTAAGCATTATTCAAGTCCTTCAAGCCTTAATGAGGGTTTATTTATTAACAACAAATCAAATTTTATTCTTAATAAAATCCCTAAATTAAACTATATCCCTATGGTTTTTATTTTTTTAATGTTCCCTATTTATTTGTACAATAATCTCCTAAGTTATTTATGTAAAATAAATGGGGGTTGTTTCACGGCAAAACAACTTCCCATTTTATGCTTTCTTTGGTTTTGAGCCCTAGAACTGATGAAGAAAAAAATTATATCTCATGCACCATATGCAAATGTGGTGGGAAACTTATTGTATGCAATGGTATCTACAAGACTGGACATGTCACATGCAATTGGAGTTGTCAACTAGTTCATGGCAAGTCCATGAGAAGAACATTGGTGAGCAGTGAAATGGGTGCTTCGGTATTTGAGAGGCACAAGTAACCATGACATCATCTCTAATGGTAGTGAAGGTTTAGTCTGTGGATATGTGGATATCGATTATGCAGGGGATTTGGACAAGAGGAGATCTGCTACAGGATATGTCTTTACTCTTGCAAGTGGAGTAATTAGTTGGATGTCAAAGCTTCAAGAAAATGTTGCTTTGTTTACTACTTAAGCAGAGTATATATCTACTTCAAATGCATGTAAAAAGGCAATCGGGTTGAAAGGATTGCTTGATGAGATTGGAAGGACGTAGAAAAAAGTGACTATATTCTATGACAGGAGTGTTATTCATTTGGCTACAAATCCAACTTATCATAGAAAGACTAAGCACATTGATGTAAGGTACCATTTTGTAGGACATGTGATCAATGGTGGTAATGTAGCTCTCAAGAAGGTCCATACATAGGAGAATCGTGTAGACATATTCACAAAGCCAGTTTCAATAGAGAAGTTGCGATGGTATTTGGCTTCTCTTGGCTTGAAGAAGAGATGATGAATGGGCATGGGCAACAGATTAGGAAAATTGTTGTCAAGGTGGAGATTGTTGAGAAAAAGACAACAATTATGTAAATAATGTAATTGTAGGTAAATCTACTTTTACCTTTCAGTATGTTTTTGTAACAAAAAGAAGTTATGTAACGGAGTAGCTCAAATTAATTGGTGATTGCCCGAGAGGGTTGTAACAAGGAGAAACATTCTTGATCAATAAGATTTCCAATCCCTTGCCCTGTGGAGGTTTCCTTGACACACTGTCAAGGTTCTACCACAATGTGTGAGATTGCCATTTCCTATATTTCTATATTTCTTTCTTGTTTGAGTATTAATGACTCCAAAACCAACCATTTCTAAACTAATGGAAGAACATTGTGGAACTGGTGTTTAAGTATTTAACATCCAGGGTGGATCAAGTGATACTATTTAAAAGTTTAGCCTTCCTGAATACATGTATAAGTGTAGTGGTTGCATGGTCAAGTCATGAGTTAGTAATAGAGTTAAGTTATATGGTGGACCTACTGTAAGCAAATGCCGAAAGAACTTGTACACATGCATAGATGGTGTTTGGAATTGTAAGTGGAAGTATATTCATTTATCTGTTACTTTTTTTGGTCCTCCCTGTGTACCATTGTCCATTTCCCTTTTCTCCCCTTTTCTTCATATTCAGAGTGAAATCGTACTATGCTTATCATTTTGACATAATTAACAAACTATTAGGTTCTCAACACCTGGTGCCACTACAACATCTTTTCCTTGCTTACTCATCACACAATTTGTATAAAATTTTCTCATTGTCATTTTGCCATTGCATGTGAATCCCCACACTTTCTCTTCTATTTTACTCTGCTTGCATTGTGTTTTGTTTGAAGTCTCTCTGATTGCAATTTTTTGAAGCATTTTTGGACTGCAATACCTTTCCAATATGCTTGAATATATTCAAGCTAATCAATGTTTTTCTAAGTCAATAATGGATTCTCACCCCAAGCACTGATTATTCCAATTTGTAACTGAGCAAGTTAATAAGTAGACATATACAATCTTTTGTAGTGAGTACATTTTTCCTGGAAAGACAAAGTTTTGTACTGATCTACTCATTTTTTTCCAAATTCTAATAATCTGTGTTGTTTTAAAATAGAAAAAATATTTCACAAAGTAGCCAAACATCCCATCAATTAAGTGAAACTATGACATTTGATAAAATTACAATAGGATTTCAAAAATAATTTTCACAGAAAATAAGATTGATTTGTCCATTTATTAACTAACTTTTTCCATCCATAAAGATCTGCAAACAGGTGATATCAAAGTCATCTTTGATTATTTACTTGATACATTTCCTTGTCTATTCTAGATTCATTTTGACAGAGAACAATGATAAAATGGTTTCAATCACGCCTGCAAAAATTGCGAAACATCTGCTACATCAAACCTTATATTTAACTTGGCATCAATTGCATTGCATCTTTGCAAATTGACTTATTATTCTTTTTGACATAATAGACTAATGTTATTGGATATCAAGTCTTAATATGAATATCAATATTCCCACTTACCATCCCATCCTACTTGAAAAAACCTCATTTCAAATAACAAAGACTAAAAATTCTAACATGAATATAACATTTAAGAAATGACCAGAAAATAATTTTCAAAATATTCATTCCAGTAAAACTCTTCCATAGTCAGCTTCTTCATCATCATAGAAGAAGCCCGACACAACCTTTTGTACATAAAAAGTTTCATAGTGATTCCGTGAAATTTGCTAATCGCTTCCATCATAAGCCATTATTTTACATCTAGCAGTATTTCTTGAGAAAGAGGGCTAAATTCTTCAGAAAAAAGATAATATTTGTTGCTTCAATCAAATCAAATCTAAGGTATATTGGCATTATAGACTCATGAGGCTTACCAAACTGTTCTCATCTATATAGAATCAATGCAAGTTTTCATTGATGAAGTAATAAGTTTATCCACAAAGAAAATATCCAAAACAGAGAATGATTGTACAGAAAGGTAACAAACATCATTCCCACACTATTTTGGGTTAAACATCTTGAAGTTGCATTTAGCATAGGTTAGAAATATCTGTAAGGAATACCATACTATTTAAGTATTCATTTACAAAACATGTAAAGAGAAGTAACAAGCATCCTTCCTATACCATTTTGGGTTAAACACCTTGAAGTTGCATTTAGCATTGGTTAAAAAATATCTGTAATGAATACCATACTATTTACATATTCATTTACAAAACATTTACAGTCACTTAAATTCACCTTTAAGCTAATTCGGTTTAATAAAAGTTAGAGCCTTGCCAAAATGACTTCCCAACTACTACACCTTGAAAAACTACAGAACAAAAATTTTGCCGGACTGCACAAATCGACAATTAGGGGTTCAATAATTCTTTACTACATCTCCACTGTCCGATAATCCAATATCCCATTTTCCTTTATGGGGCAGGCTCAATCACGTGAATACCTCCATCTGTCAATCCTATAGCAATCTGATTAGGTTCTTTCGGATTTGCAGTTATTACAACTGGATAGGTATTGCCACTGCACACAGAAGAAACAACGTTTTCATTAAGTGGGATCCAATTAACAACCAGACTATTTAACTTACACAATCCTAACATAATGGATAATACCATAATCATTCTTTTTGCAGGAAGAAACAGCTTACCTGCCCATATCTGGTATAAATGCGGAAGGGGCAATACGACAGCGTGGCCTTAGGAATTGAGAATCGAATACACCAATAGAGCCATCAAAGAAACTAGCGTAGACTAGTAGGCCATCACATGAATATGTGGCACTCGAAATACGTGAAGGCAATGGATCCCGAGGTGCCCACTGCAATGCAAATATTTATTTAGTAACTTTTCATTCTGAAAACAATTTTCCTCCATTTGTAACACATATAACCACACCATAACTTAAAATGTTAAAAACTCTAACACCACAAAAGCATATATAAGCATATTATCTTACATGGCAGACATATTCCAATTCAGAAGCATCATAGATAGTAATTTGGCTCTCTTGCACCACTAGCAATTGAACTTGATTAACACTGTTAAACTGAATTGTAGTATCTGTGAGGGGTGATGGCAATCTTCCTGCTGGTGAATGTACGGCTTTTGATTTACACTTCTCCCATCCATTTGTGTTCCAGACACAGAGCTGCCACCACGACATTCGTTTTAGTCAAAAGTTTTATTTCATATCTTAAACGGTGAAGGTAGATAATTGTGGTTACCTCCAAAGGGATTAGAATATATACCTGTGCATCAGCACCAGAGGATACCAATGCATTTAAAGCTTTGGAAAAAGCCAAGCCAGTTATCCTCTTTTGGTGCCCCTCAAGTTTCACGATTACCTGTAATTAAACTAATTCAGCAGCATTCTAGGCACAACGCAAGAGATCAGGCAAAATATACTAGGCAGTACAAGGAAAAATGCAAATCCACAACACCTCTCCTTGTTGAATATTTAAAATTTGAATCGTTGAATCCTCCATTCCAACGGCAATGACGTTATTATCCAAAGGGTAGAAAGCTAGACATGTAGCTGCTGGAGGAGGGGGCATGTAGTCATCCATGAACTGCATCAATATAGGCGTTAATACATACATACCAATTATTAAGATACAATCAAATTCAAACATACCAATTATTAAGATACAACCAAATTCTCTATAAACTTCAAACCGAGGGACCCTTTCATTCATGTAATACATGTATTACAATGTTACGCTAGAGAAGTTCACGAATTCAACAGAATAGCAGCATTAGGAAAATAACAACATTTGTTCAACCAACGAATATAGTTATATATGTAAATCACAAAACAGTATTAATTAATAAAAACAAATGCAAACAAACCTTTTGAGAGAAAATAATGCCTCACCTTAAATGTTGTCGAGGTAAACAAGGACACTTTCCCACCGGAAGCAGATATTACATATGAATCATTTTTTGACAATGCTATGCAAGGGACAACTTCTTCTAGGCCTCTGTCACTGGTATCATTTTTCATAATGGTACCACTAGTTGGCTGCCAAAACTGTGGTTGAACATTTGGGTTTACCTGTAAAATAAGCTCCAAATATTTATTCAACTTAAATGGACAGTTGAACAGACATTCAGCTACTGTAACTGAAACTCGAAGTTTTCCGTTTGAGAGACGCACCTTGCCAGAGGGATTCTGATCATTACGTTGCCACAACCATTGCTTATGTGTAGCATTGCTGTCCAAAGCTAAGAGACAAGGACGTGAATGCGCGTAAAGTAATCTAACAATCTGTAGAACTCAGCAAATAAAATTACATGTGTTACTAGGAGATTTTATAATCTGAGAGAAGATGAAAACATGCTTGAGTAGTTTCAATCTACTATATATAATAAGAGAACTTGCCTTTCCTGTTGGCAGTGGGTCTGTTAATCTGATAGACCTACAATGGACTGGATCCGTTACCTCAGCAAACTTCCAATTCATGCTCCCACTCTTACCTTTAACCTCCTCTTCAAGCAGCCTTCGCTTGACATTCACCATTGAAGTGCTTACAGTCCCATTCTATAATTGTGTGTCGATCATGGAAAAATATTAAATTAAAATATATATTACTGAAAGTTTATGTATTAATAAAATTTATATTAGCAACTATTTTTTCAATTGAAGATATGTTGATTGCAGATTTCAGGGATATCTCAGAATCTAACAGTCCAGAGAACATAGAACAGTCCAAAGAAAGTCAAACAATTGACATCCTGACTATCAACATAAAGATGTCCTTTATCAACTAGGTAATGAAAAAATATTGCACAAGAACCAAACTTAGTAAGTCTTCGAAGAAAATCACTTACCATCGATGCTATTGGTGGTATTATTTCTGTATTTTCTGTTATGCGAAGAACAGGGCCAGTTGTATTTCTTGCACCAATAAGGTTTGGAAGTGAACCCTGCATTTCAATGATATGCCACAATTAATTTTTGGCCATGATTTTGGACTATTTTTTCAATTGAAGATATGTTGATTGCAGATTTCAGGGATATCTCAGAATCTAACAGTCCAGAGAACATAGAACAGTCCAAAGAAAGTCAAACAATTGGCATCCTGACTATCAACATAAAGATGTCCTTTATCAACTAGGTAATGCAAAAATATTGCACAAGAACCAAACTTAGTAAGTCTTCGAAAAAAATCACTTACCATCGATGCTATTGGTGGTATTATTTCTGTATTTTCTGTTATGCGACGAACAGGGCCAGTAGTATTTCTTGCACCAATAATGTTTGGAAGTGAACCCTGCATTTCAAGGATATGCCACAATTATGTTTTGGCCATGATTTTGGACATCTGCCAGTGAATATGCAATTTGACATCATACTTCTTTATTACCTTTGTTTCTGGTGTCAACCTTCTACTATCTAGCAAACGGAGAAGCTCAACTCCATCTGCATTAGCTAAGATCTTGATTCGATTATCACGCGTTGTAACAGCCAACAGATAACCCATTTTATTGAAACAGAGAAAAGGTCTAGCCTGCAGAAAGAGAGAGGAATCAATCTATTCAATATCCAATCATAAAGAAAATTTCAATTTTCAAGTATGTCAAATGGGTGTAGTTCAAATGTCAGATGGATGTAGTTCAAGTGGCTGAGAGGATAGTTCTCATCAGCTGCCCAGGTTCAAACTTCACTTTGTGACATGCTTGCTCTCTTTCTGAGCTAATTCTTAAAAACTAACCCAGCCTTGAGTCTCTCTTTCTGAGCTAATTCTTAAAAACTAACCCAGCCTTGAGTCTCAAAGAATCTGATTTACCCTGAGTACGATCCAACTATTCCTTGGAATGAGGCGAAAACCTAGAAGGTTTCCATAGGAATTGCATTACGTGAAGAAACCAAAAAGAAAGAAGTTCAACTGATGTAAACTCTATCACACATCCAGATCTAAAATGTTTAATGATACATGCATGCCATGGTAAATATATCCTTTTACCTGCAAGCAACCCTCAGCATCAGCTGTTGACAAGATATTGATATCATCCATATCCCAAAACTTAATTTGACATTGATCTCCAGCTGCTAGGAACCTATTTTTTGTTGTAGCAAATTTCACCACCTCTGAAGACTGCTGCTTTTCCAAGCCAGAATAACTTCGCTGCTTTTCCAAGCCAGAATAACTTCGCTTGATTGTTCCATCATTATCATCCCACTCAACTAAGTATGATTCTCCTTCTTTGCTTGTACCACATGTGAAAAGCCTAATCTCAAAAGAGACAAACCAATTAAAAACATACCCTTAAGAATAAGTGCTCTTGACAAAGTGAATTGCAGATAAACCAATTACAAACATATCCTTAATAATAATTGTTCTTGATAAAGCAGGCTAAAAAACTGTTTTTTGTGAATTGCTGTCGTTTTCCTGTATTAAAGCCACCCAATATATAACCACAAGGTAGGACATTGCATAATACCGTGACCCATCAACACTATAAGCCATTGAAGTGCACCCACGACCAGGAGCATCATAGTTAACTCTACATGATGGAGGATCATAAACCCAAGCTTTAATCCTCCCCGCAACATCTATAGAGAGAGTGAACTGCAGTTATTCACAGAAGATTATCAGACGTGGAAGAAAATTTTAATAATACATTGATTTTGCGATAAAAGTCTACTGAGAAAATAGTCGCAAGTAATCTTTATGCTACATAGATGTTGAATTTCTAGAAATCAGGTACCTGGACATTGCCTTTACGGTGAGGACAAACAGAATAGACTGGTGCTTCATGACCTTGAAAACTGTACAGCTTACACCCTGTTTCTCCATCCCATACCTTCACAATGCACAAGAAGTTGTTCTAGGAAATGATCAGAATGGTTAACATCCATGATAGTAAAATGACTTCCAATTGGCAAGCCCTTCGAATTTTTCAGAACTATGAATATTTGGAAAGAGCATTTTCATCTAGCGCTCTAAGCCCAACTTCTAGCGGAAGAATTTCTTTAAAAAACCTCTGGCCCACCATTTTTCCCTACACATTTCTTCACCGCCATTCTATTTTTGCTGTCTGGTTAAGTGATTGGAAGCCGCCTTTGTTTCTGGTGTTGCTAGCGTGATTTGGTGGAGCCCCTCGCCGCAGCAGTAGCAGAAATGGGTTTTTTTAGTGGAAGATTTAGCAGTGGAGAGGCTATGTGGGTATTGGCTGTGTGTTTTCTGTTGGGGTTGGAAATGGCGTCCGGGAGCGAGTTCATAGTTGGAGGCAAGAGTGGCTGGAGCATACTGTGAACGGGAGAGCTTTAATCAGTGTGCCGGGAGGCTTAGATTTCATGCCAACAATATTCTTTCTGACTCCTGTATTTTATTTTAGCTCTGTTTCTTGTTGTTGAAATTTAATTTTATTTTAGCTCTGTTTCTTGTTCTTTATTTATTTTAGAGCTAAAATAAATTTAAATTTCAAAAATGAAATGAATGAGATTTTAATGTTTATTATGGGATTATTTTTTTAGTTTTCTTTTTTAAATTCAATTATTTTTTTATTCAGATTAATGATAGGCTTACCCATTTTGGAATATCTCTTTCATTGAAAATAAAATGTTAAGGAATCCATGCTAACATACTGCTATAATTATGCTATATCTCTGAAAGCATCACATCTCAAAATAAAATGTTTTTCTGATTTCACTGTCCAAGAAATATGTAAAAAAAATAGTGAATTAAAATTTTTTTAAGAAAATTTCCTGCTCAATATGAAATAAATTCAAAACACTAAATTCAAAACACTAGATAAAATATTTTTTCCCAATATTCATCTTTCTGACCAATTAGAATTTATATATTACTCAATCAAAAAACAGGTATTAAATTTACCTTAATGATCTTGTCATCTCCACCACTGACGAGACAAAGCTTTCCTTGAAGGTATATAAAAGCAATGTCATTCACACCACCGATATGTGCATCAATCTGCAATGTTGAATTACTATGGTCACTCACAGCGATGTATCAAAAAAAGCAACTGAGCCAAAATGTAACCTTTTTTCAGCTTTAGTATGAACCTCAAGGTGTTGCATCAACTCGCCAGCCACACGATATATGTGAACTATGTGTTTAGAAAATGCCACACCTGCATGTCAAGTTATATCAATGAACAGTGCAGTCTATATAGTAATCAGTATGGTTAAAATAGCTTTATCACGTTCCCATATGAAGAAAGTGTCATGACAAGCATATAAACGCCTAAACATTACACGAAGAAGGCAACTTTACATACCAACAAATGCTCCATCTGGGCTCCATACACAACGGTTCACTGAAACAACTGATTCTGAAAGAGCCGCCTAATTACAATGGACAGGAAATGATGTGAGTCACTCAAAATTCTATGCTGGTAAGAATCACTTCATATTATTATTATTATTATTCAAATTTAAGGCGAGAGTCTAGATATCACATTGGCATATGAAATTTTTTGTTTCATACCAGGGACCATTTCCCTGTTGATATACTTTACTCTTTTGGTTTTGAAATTATAATTTTTTAGGAAAAAACACTTACTTTTAACCTTCTTAACCATAAAAAAGGTCATATTATGAAACTTGAATAAAACAAAATTCACCCAAATCACTTAAAACAGAGTGTTATATTTTCACCTGCACAACCATGGTGCGATTTGAGGCAATCCAATCTTTTAAGGATTTATGAGCTAACTTTTGACTTGATCCTACTTCCCAAATTGCAATATCACCGACATCGGTTCCAACTGAAAGTTATTCATCCAATTGACTAGATTTAGAAGGCTTTACATCGTTAGAGTGCATTTAAGATAAAACTGTAGATCAAAAAATTACATTAGGAGACTAAAATACAGAAATCTGGCGAATGAAATTGCAGAGTACCTAATATGATTGTCTGATGCTCAGGATGAAAATCCAAGCTAACAACATTTGAACCCTGGTTGAGGGTTCTCACAACAATTTTAGGAAGATCGTTTCCTGAGTACTTGTCAGGAGAGCAAGTTGGTCTCAAATGCTTGATCTGCAGATAGAAAAGAAATTTAAATGGTATCAATAATCAGAACCAGGGACACATTCAGAGGTAAGCAATAACTCTGCGAAATATCTTATCAGACTAAAATAGCGTTGACCTCGTAAACCTTTTCCAGTCGAAAAAAACATCTTTCATTATAAAATAAAAGAAGTTACATTCATCATAGTTCAAATGTCTCAGAAACAACTATTCACATCCAAACAACGATTTTGGATGGGAGGCTTCCATCCTTTGCCTGTGCACCCACCATATTCATTAAACTTGCACATCAAAAAACAAACTATCACTAAGCCTAATTTAAGAATGATCCTTACTGTTGTAAGTTTCCTGAACCTGAAAGGACACCTAGGATCAGGTTAAGGTTTGATAGGTTGGTATTTGAGCAGAAATAATGACAAAGATAAGAAAAACAGGTTTACAAACCATTCTACCTATCTTTCAAGTGTCCTTGATATATGTATCTTGGCACGGGTACTTTTTTTTACAAATTATTATTAGCTTCCTAAACCAACATTAATATTCAAACTATTATAAAGTAAACTTTAGTTTTTATAAGTTTTTTTAATTTTGTCTTCATGAATTCTAACAATCTCCACCTTGACAATAATTTACCTAATACCTTGCCCAAGCCTACCCAAGACCTATTCTGCAAGATTAGAGAAGCTAAACATCATCACCTTCTCTATAAATACTAGTTTTGTAAACATGTCTACCCAATTTTCTTGAGTGTGGACCTTCTTAAAATCTACTCCACCTCCATCAATTACATGTCTTAGAAATTGATACTTATTATCAATATGCTTAGTCTTACTATGATAAGCCAATTTTGAAGCCAAATGGATAGCACTTTGACTATTATAAAATACAACTACACTATCATGTGTTCTTTCAAGCTCACCCAAAAGACCCTTCAGCCAAATTGTCTCCTTATAGGCTTGTGAGATAATGATATATTCTACTTTAACATTGGATAAAGCAATTGTTCCTTGAAGTTTTGACACTCAAATAATAGATCCTCCTAAAAGAGTAGAGACATAACCTAAAGTAGATCTCATTTTTTCCAAATCACTTGCAAAATCAATATAAGCTCAAACATAATCATTACAACTGTTAATGGTGATGTCACCCAATTTTTACATTCCAGTGCCCTCTTCTTAAATTTGCCATGCATATGCTAACAACACCCATGGCATGTGAAATATCTATTTTAGTACATATCATCATATACATCATACTTCCCACTGCATTTGCATATGGTACATGAGACATAATCCTTTTCTTCCTCACTACTAGAAAATAAACCTCAATAAAGATTAAAATAAAAAGTTAACCGATGTTTACAGTTTCTCATTATTTGTTTTAAATAATGAAAATTTGAGCTAAACACCCAGATTTATTTCACTGCTACTCAATCCTTCCTATCAAATATCTATCAAATATCTTATCCATCTGGACCTTCAACGTATTGATCCCATCCATAATTTCAACGTATTGATCCCATCCATAATTTTATTTGCAACAAACAAATCATCACCATGACACCAAAATAATTAATATACCATTCAAGTAAACACAATGCTAATACACAATGCTATTATAATTCTACCTCATCATAAAGGAATCAAACTTCTTGTTTACTCCTACATGATGCAGGGCTCGAAGGTCTACGAATGGGAAAAGAACGACGACTCTTTCCAAGTCGATTGCTCCACATGATGGCTTGACCTCCTCATCAATAGTTTGAATCTGGATAACTTGACTCAACTGGAATGGAGACTCTCCTCGATATACTTCCCTCAACTCAACTAGAATGGAGACTCTCCTCTATAGACTTCCCTCAACTGACTTTCCTGCAACGAAGTTTAATCTCACAAACCCTTGTGCGTGGATTTGCACTCTACACAACATCTAGGATTTGAGTTTGGCTCACTTGCGTCTCTAGCTTGGCTGCACTCTTTGCATCATGATTTGATCTCCATCACTTTTCCTCTATGTGGATAAATATAAGGACATTAAAAAAATAGCCACGGTTAAAAGTAGAAAATTGTTCACATGTCTATAATATATGAAAATTGTTCACATGTTTATAATATATTTATGAGACTTATTATTAAACAAGGCCAAGGCCAATTGTGTGAAGGTGGAAGCTCATATATCCTTTTTTATCACTCTTAATTTCCTATATCTAATTTACCTCTTATAAAATATTTGAAAGCTACATAGTAAGAATCAAGCATAGAAACTGAGAAAACAAAAATTTAAAGTAAATAAAAAAGAAAAAACTCAATTGAAAACCTAGGAAAACATACCTTTCCACATTTTAACATTTTAATATCATTAATCTTCTTTTTCATTCAATTTAACATTTATATCCTCTAGTAAAAAATTGATAGTCGAAAGGATTGGCGATATCACCATTATCATCAATGTTATCATTTCCAATTATATCATCTTCTCTATCATCATCATCATTGTCCGCTACATTTGGTTGACTTCTTTAAATTATTCATATGACACATCGTGGATATTATCTCCATACAAAACATGGTCTTGAACATCTTCTTAAAGAATTTTAATATCTTCATCTTCTAACACATTAACTAACTACTCCTCTACATCATCTTCTTCGATACCATCTTCTCTCGCTGCTTATACTTTATCAACTTTCCTCTTGAATCATATCGAACAACACATTATCAACCCCCTTTACTTGAAACCACCATTGGATATTGCTCATCCGTGATCTGTTTGAGTCTTTCAACCTAAGTTACAGGATCTGGCCCAAGGATCCACAGATTTGAACCGGATCCGCCTAAATACATCCAAGAACCGCTAGCGTGGCGAAGCCATGATCAACGGAAATGGATCCTTCACCTTGGAAACGGATCCTTCAATTTAGAAATGAATCCCAGGTAGAGTTCTAGATTTCAGATTTTTTTCAACGCGGTGGAGTTTTTTTACTTTAGTTTTGGGTATTTTTTTGTCTTGATTGCATGTGCGGTCCCTCATTTGAAGTCAACAAAGCTATACTTGTGCCTGAATCAAATTTCATTAAATACAATCATTATTATACTGAAAATAAGGTTAAAGATGTAGATATAGTATAGAGAAAAGTAGCCCCTAGTTCAGTTCAATTGGTTGGTGCCACTGCTGCTAAGATTCTTTCAATAATATGTTGCATATGTTCTCAATTCAATTTCCACAGGGTCAGACAATAAGTTTACATTGGTGGCTTTACGTTGGGTATTTGTATATTGATGGTTGATTCTCTGAATATTTGATAGTTAAATTAACATAAATATAGTTAATTATTTAACCGCACCATGTACCAAATATTCAAAAACATCTACCATCAACATAACTTTATACTGTTACCATCCTTTAAACCAAAAGTATCCCAGAAAATCCAAATAATTTAGTACCAAACTAGGAAAAAGTACAAATAAAATGATATAGGGAGGATTAGGATATCATAATACCGGTATACAATAAAAATGATGGCTTTACATTAGTGTCATCCGAGAAGTGCCATCCAGGTTGTCAATAATTTATTTCCAAACTAGGAAAATTTATATAAATAAAATGACATATGAAGTATATCATAACAATGATATACAATTTTTTTATAAATAAAATCAAAATTTCCAAAGCATTTTGAAAAATTTTCAACACTAACAAACCTCCGTAAAAATCATTAACATAAAGCCTAAGTGTTACATGCCTCATCAGCCTGAGTAGCACCAGATGGCTCCATCACATGTTTGGAATCAGTTGAAGTTCTAGGCCGTTGCAGCAAAGGACCTGAAACATTAGAATTAAATATCATTTATTGTTCATTGTTCTTCTTATTTTCAGCCAACAAAAGGAAAGAAAGCTACCATGCAGATTCAACTACTAAAATGTTAGAATTGTTAGTGCATCTATGCTCCAATGCTCAACATCCAAGCATAGCGGGGTTTTTTTAAACAAAGCTATAATATCAATTATCAGATTCCACAGAATATCAACCATCTAACCTGCATTTGGAAGTTGCCCATGAGGTGTTGCACCAGGAGGTCTAACAGTTGCCAACCATGCTGGGAGACTATGAGAAGCAAGACCAACTTGAGGTATAAAGATCTGTGATCAATCAGATTAAATGTTTATTCAAACAAGGGTTGATACAGAATTAAATCAACAAATGACTGATGCACATTCAGAAGGTAGACAAACATGAAGCAGATATATTCATTATATTAATTAAATTGTTGACTCACAGGCTGCATTGCAAAGGGACGAAAAGCGCCCCCGTTTTGACTCGACCCCACAAGAGGATTATTTACTGGAGCTGGAGTTAGGGCTCCAGTTGAAGGTGCACAGACGTGATCAACAAACAATGTTCTGACTTCAACATAAGGTTGAGGGTTTTTGCAAAGCATATGCTGCCAAGCAACGCTGAAGAAAAACACATTCACATACAAAAATGCATCATATGTTTGTTAGAAGTTGTAAGAGATTCAAGGTGAAATCCTCTTGCCAAATGTCAAGACATAATTCTAAAATCCAGAAGTGGGTTTGGAAGCTGCAATAGTTGAAACTGAACAGCATGTCTAAACAATCATTGTCAACAATGCATCCAGCAGATGCGAGTAATGCAGAATTCAACTAATCAAGTAATGCAGAATTCAACTAAGCTCTTGCTTGTTGAAAAGTTTTAAACCTGAATCAAGAGGACATAATGATTAAAAGAGTAGAAAATAACCTTTGATTTATGAGAGCTCTAAGCCTAGAAGCTCTAACGCTAGGCAACATCAAGATGGGGCAGATCAAAGGGTTGACTTTTACCATACTTTCAATCTCTCGAAGCAAACAAATTCGTTGAGTCTGTGTATCCTTATACCCTTTAAGCTGCTCGTTCTCCCTACATGTATAAACAGAAACTTAGGTTAGACCTTACACGAAGAAGAAAATATTCAAGCAGGCAATAAAATATACACAGTAAAACAAGCATCACCTGAAGTTATTCATTATAACCAGCTCTGTTATCTCTCTGTAGACTTCTGGGCTGATCTTTTTGAACACTTTAAGATCATTGTTAAGAATTTGTAGGGCTTTGTGCTGATCTTTCCTGGAAAATCAATTGTTTAAAATTTATTTAGAAACTATTAAGTATCCACCACTGTCTGCAGAATTCTATCTTTATTGTTCTTTGGAATCACAGAACGAAAGATTGTTGCTTATGGTACACATTCATAAGATGTAAATCACGTATAGTCAGATATAAACAAACAAGTAACCCTGTAAACAAAAACAAACAAAAAGAGAAAGAGAATACTCAACATCCCAGTTAAAAACCCACTTAAGAAATCAATAACCCATAATCAACCAAATATTAGCAAAGTTGGAAACGGGAGAAAATCCATTATTTGTGAAAAGGATAAGAAACACAGATAAATTACCCCACAAACATGTAATAAACATCACATAAATTACCACGTGATTTCCAAAATTGGTCATCTAGCACACACCCATTCAGAAAGAACTACGATCTTATAAAGCCAATACAAACATTGAAAAACTGAGAACCTTATAGACAAAGAGGTGACACTTGCTGATGAATAAATATCACTCTGAATTTCCGAACAGAATAACACTAGTCAGTCAGAATATTTGCATTTAATATAGAAACTCCAAGAGCCCAAAAGCCCAACCTCTGAGATTGACATTATAGAACTCATGAAGAACCTCTGAGATTGACATTATAGAACTGATGAACACTTGCTGATGAACAAATATCACTCTGAATTTCCCAACAAAATCACACTAGCCATTCAGAATATTTGCATTTAATATAGAAACTCCAAGAGTCCGATTGACATTATAGAACTGTTGATACCACAATAGTTTCATATTCACAATTACAAGGAAAGACACAAATTGCAGCATTCATATATTGAAAAAGAGTTCTGAAAACCAAGAAGATTAAGAACTTTATCATTTACAAGAAACCATAACTTTACTTTACTTTTTACAATATAGGATAGTGTAATAAACAGAGGCCTATTGATTACAGCTTCTACGATCATCTAAGTTTAAGAACAAACTCAAACCAAACCAAATAGAAGCTGTTAACCAAACCAAATAGAACAAACAGATAGACGTTGTTAACCAAACCAAATAGAACAAACAGCTTCTATGATCATCGAAGTTTCAACAACAAACCCAAACCAAATAACGTCATTGAAAAATATAACAAAAACATAAACCCAAACCAAACAACTTCATTGAAAAATATAACAAAAACATAAACCCAACAGAGAGATCAAAAACTTATTAAACTGGTCCCATGACATTCACAAACATAAAAATGCCAAAAACCCCACAATACTGGTACCCACAAATGCAATTATCTGACCGTCATAAATCTCAACTACAAATATTTTATTTTTTATATTTTAATTTTTTTATATTTATAGAAATCGACCATTGGGCATGGATCCATCCCAACTTCTACCACTATTTATGGATCGATTCAAATTGCTAACTTCTACCACTATTTATGGATCGATTCAAATTGCTATCACTAAGCATTTAACATGGATCTATTTTAATACTATTTTTTTTTACTTGCTGGTTCACGGATACCCTGGGTAGCGGCTAAGTCCTGGTCTATGTCCAGGGGTTTAAATATCTGAGTGGACGCCACCCGAAGGGCATCAACACCCCTCTAAGTCCTGGTCTAGGTCTAGGGGGGTTTAAATATCTGAGTGGACGGCCACCCGAAGGGCATCAACACCCCTCTAAGTCCTGGTCTAGGTCCAGGGGGGTTTAAATATCTGAGTGGACGCCACCCGAAGGGCATCAACACCCCTCTAAGTCCTGGTCTAGGTCCAGGGGTTTAAATATCTGAGTGGACGCCACCCGAAGGGCATCAACACCCCTCGGCCTATTTACTGACCTAACCCCAAGAGCTTTCGGGATTGGACCCTGTGACCTCCCATTGGCGAAGCACTTAATTTGACCGATTAAGCTAACTCTTGGGGCTTTTTTAATACTATTATGTATGAATCGATCCAAATTATTACCACTAAGCACTTAACATAGATCCATTTCAATACCCTTCTCTAAGTACAAATAAAACAAAAAAATTTGAATCTTGATTTCCTTGCACATAAAACTTCATATTTACAACCATCACCAATTAAACTACCTAACAATTATCTAAACTACCAATATTAAACTTACACTATAAAAATTAATCACTACACAATAAAACTGTTATTAATTTATCATTTTTTAATCTGGAATATCAGATTACTCACATGCATTGAACCAGATAAAAAAGCAAAAACCCAATGCATCATCTCTTTCTATCGTCAAGGCAAGAAAAGAAAATGAGAGTTCATACCTGTCTAATGCTTCGAGGTACTTCTGCTTCCTTATCTCAAAGAATATCTTAGTAGACTGCTTGTTGTCCTCAACTTTGGTAAAGCCCGACAAATAGCTATCGGCCTCATCGAATTTTCCATTTAACAGAATTTCTTCAAAATACTTCAGGTCGAAGTAGATCCGGGATTCTTTCTCCAACCTGGGGTCATGCATACCATGAAACCAAAATCTGTCACTATTCACGTATGCAAAATCCATTGAAAAAGCCAAAAACATAGACCGGGGTTCAGAAACTTACACGTGGGCCGCCTCTGTGTGCTTTTCTTCATTTAGATACTGCCATACGAGGATTATCAGGTCTTTATCCAAAGACATTGTTCTCCTGAGAGGAGCTTTATGCCAGAGGTGTTTCTCCGAGAAACGATGCAATTGCACCAGCGGCCACCACCCAAGGGCTCAAGAACTTGGTGCAGCTTTATGCCAGAGGTGTTACTCCGAGAAACGATGCAATTGCACCAGCGGCCACCACCCAAGGGCTCAAGAACCTGGTGCACCAAGAAACCAAATATTCTGATTATGTGGTCATGGATACAATATACTTAAAAGTTAAATAAAATGAGTATGCTAAACAGAAAATGCAATGACCAGACTTAAGTAACAGAATTTAGAAGGCCAAAGGCCAGATAACAAGCTATCTATCTCTGTTTTGATGATGAACCTTAGTAAATAGTTCCAAATTCGCTACTCTAATTTTTTGGACTAGAAATAGAATAAATACCCAAAAACTTCTGTATGATTTATGCAGAAAAAGACTAGATATATAATCACAGAATTGCAGCCAGAGATCAGTAAAAATAAAATCAAGAGTGAGAATAAGATAGCCGAACTACTCAACATAAAATCAAAAGTGAAAATAAGATAGTCGAACTACTCAACTTATTATATAGCGAGATTACCCGTTTATTACGGATTTTTAACGCGCTTTTTACACGCTTTAGCCTCGTAAACATTAAAATAATTTTCATAAAAGAACTTTAAGACCTACACTGCCCAATGTTGTTTTATGTATTAAATAACAGCACAGAGTGCTCCATAAATGCATGTGCCTCCCAATAAAATGATTTATTATAATAATAATAAAAACCAGTTCGATTCTAGAACAAAAAGTGCAGTCCGACTCTCGGTTCTCCGCCTCGACTGGTTAGTTACTTATCGTATCAATGTGATACGTTGACTTATACTGTACGATCTGTATGACGTGTCAATGTCGGAAGGACCAACCGCCCTAAACTCGCCGGGAAATGGCACGTTGAGTTGCCGACAAATAATCCGGCCGGTTGTTTTTGGTACTTCTGCCGATATCGAAAAGCCTCGAGAAAAGATTTCGAGCCCCGAGGCCATGTTAAACTCGTTATTTCTATTTTTAGAAATTTTTAGGTCTTTTACGTTGAAATTTCTTCACCATTTGACTCATTGCTTGTTTTACATTCAACCTAATATGTATTTATAATATGTATTTATTATGTAATATTAAATGTTATTTTTATTTTTAATCGTTTGGTTTAAATGATTAAAAATGTAAGATAAGTTTATTGAGATGTAGGAATTTTCTAGATGATCAAAAGTGGTTGGAATTTGGGTAAAAGAATTCAACAAATTTTACAGAATCAATATTTAAATAATGTTTTTGATGGTTAAAATGGATTCAACAGCATTAAAAATTTATGGGGCACCCAGTGTCTTGAAATTTAAGGGGCATCCAAAATATTAAATGTTATTTTTATTTTTGATTGTTTGGTCTAAATGGTTAAAAATATAGGACACGTTTATTGAGGTGGAGAAATTGTTCGGACAGTGAAAAGACCTTGGAATATGGGCAAAAAATATGTCACAATTATATTTGTTTTATTAAGGTACTCTTAGGCATTCTTAGATGTTCAATTCCCCAGCCTATTTGGGTAGGCAAAAACTATGTCACAATTATATTTGTGTTATTAAGGTACTCTTAGGCATTCTTAGATGTTCAATTCCCCAGCCTATTTGGGTGTTCTTCTTGGACATGATCATGATATAGCTTCACCAATGCCAAATATTAAATTACAAAAAAAAAAAAAAAAAACTATTGGGAGAAATTTGTAATTGTTGGTTTAAAATTTAAATTAAAAAATAATATTACTAATTCAACTATATAAATTAAATGGTTTCCAAATGTTGATGGGTATCAACTCAAAATCAGCGTAAAAACATTTAGTTTGTCATACATCTCCAAGTTACTAAAATTTAAAAATGAAAATTTGACTAAGTTATAATTTTAATTAAAATAATTATTATTGTTATCATCGGTAATAAAATGATTAATATGTAAGTTAAACATATATATACATTTTAAAAAAACATGTAACAAGAGATTTTTTATGGAGTTTACTTCCACTTTATCACATATATTCTTAATTTGTAAATAGGTTTTATTACAATATTATGGGAAAATACTATGGATTATCAACACCACATGACCAAGAAACCATATCTCATTGATTCTTTATGGAGATTACTTCCACTTTATCACAGATATTCTTGTACTATGGGAAAATATTATGGCTTATCAACACCACATGTCCCAGAAACCATACCTCATTAATTAATGAATTTAATTAAAAGACTAAAAAACATATCTATTTGGGAAATAAATATCAACCTTTGATTTGTGTATACTACTACAAATATTCTAGAGTATTCTATGAAAGTTAAATATATACCATCCATATAATAATTATTGATAATTAATTAAAATTTGGAAAGCCCTATTTCAAATAGAGATGTGCATAATTAACCAACAAAAAAAAAAAAAAAAATTAATGTGAAATATAAGTAAAATATTTAAGATTAGTTTAGGAGAATTGTTCCATAAAATTTAAAAATAGATTATTACTTGAAAAAAAATCAATGTTAACTATAAATAAAATATTTAAGTTTAGATGGAAGTTATTTATGGTCTTTCATGATGTGTTAGTGAAAACAAAAACTTGGTGTTGGGACATGGTCCCCTAAGGTCAATTTTGGGGCAAGAACCCAAGTTTTGGAGCTGAAAGCCCAAGTTTTTGTTATAAAGAGTAAAGTCTTCACAAGATGTGGTCACGGAGAGCGTAGATAATAAGTGTCATAAAGAGATTTTCCCTTCTTTAATGTAAGTTGTGTCGGCTTATATAAAAGGGAGAGTCTTAGAGAATCTAAAGTAGAGGAAGTGAAGATCATAATTGATGTAATGGATCAGTAGAAGTGTCGAACGAAGAATCTTAGAGTAGAAGAGAGGCTCTGCAGCTGTGTGCGATCTCTTTATTAATGCTTCAAATCTTCTTATAAACTCAACTACCCTGCAAACTCAGCTATAGGGATCTGTGCACTCAACTGCGGACTCTACTCTAGGTTTATGCACAAACCCTTGTAGCTGAGTGCGCAGGGTAGTTCGATTCTATAAGAAGATCTGAAGCATTAATAAAGAGATTGTTTCAAAAATATATGTATTTTGTTCTGTTCTTTCTATTATGAATGAATGCAATTATGTTATGATGAATAATGGGTTTATGATTTAATGTTGTATTGGTGCGCGAATCTGTTTTTACATTGTTATATGAATGCAAGTAATAATATATGTTTACACAAAGAATATCTTAATGCATGCTAAAGATATCTGACACTTAAGCTAATTTGGGTAATAACAGACTTAGTAGTGATTATAGAGGCGCAAAAGTAATTGATTCACCAATTTAGGGTCCGCGAAAGACAGTTGTAGACCTTCGTGAAGGTCTAAGAGTGATTAAGAGAAGTATATCAATAAGCCCTTAAAGGCTTATTGATCTACGTGAAGGCATAATTAGGGCATAAAACGACATTACACTAATCTCTGGGTGCGGAAACTTGGTTCTAACATCTCCCCATACTGCTTTGTATGAGACTTCGGTTTGTGCTCCACAAATTGATGTCGAAAGGGCCAGTAGTGTAGGGATTTGTTTGGTTAACTTAACTCCGAACCTGGATCAAGACCCCCTAAGCCACTAAATGGTTCTGTTTTCAGGACCGGGATTTGCATAAAGAGATGTGTGATGTTGCATCACTGGAATCGAACAAAGAAAGAAATTGAAGATTGGTTGGACAAAAAGATCCACGAATTCACGGTGCAAGAGAACAAGAACCCGCAAGTGATGAAAGAATAATGGTTAGAAAGGTATCTATACACGGAGATACATGAAATTTTCTTCTATTCCTTCCCGATCGAATTATATGAGTGGATCGCTAAATTGGCAGATGACCAAGGAAGGTGGAGGCTTGACGGTTTGATAGTGTGGACCCCAGAGTTAGTGTAGAGATTGGAAGCCTCTGAAGATAAGATTGCATGCGTTGTCGATTGCTGTCTTGATCGTATCATAGGAGGATTTGTGACAGACTTCGTGGTCGATAACTTAGTCAGCTACAGTGAAGCAGAGCGACGCTTCTTCAAATGATTGCGAGGTAAGTATTTAAGATCTTTGAATACTTGGATTAAAAGGATCTTGTGTGAAAAGTAGGTTATGCAATTACCTTGATCTACGCGAAGTGGAAAGTTATTCAAGGATAGAAAGGGAACAGGGCCTGAATATAGCCTGTTGATCGAGCCTCATCTGAGTGATGACAAAGAAGGAGCACAGGCTTTTCGGCAGAGCGTTGTCCAGTTAATAAGGCGAGGCTTCTTGCGAATACCACATCCACCCACACCACCTCCATCTTCACCTCCACCACATACACCTTCACCCACACCGTGCCCACCTCCACCACCATTCAATATGGTGAATTTAGTAAAATTTCCCATTTTCAAGGGCTTGGGGAATGAGGACCGGGATCAATTTTGGTTCATTGTGAAGGCTGTGTGGGAAGCCCAAGGCATTACAGATGATCAGATGAAGAAAGCAACATTGGTTACTTCTTTACAGGAATGCACACTAACATGCTACAATAAGTACTGCACTGATAACCTGACTGCTACATTGGTAGATATTCAGACTACACTGAATAAGGAATTCAGTAGGCCCAAACCTGAAATGCAATTGATCGTTAGATTTGAGGAGATCATGATGAAGCCTAGCGAGACACCCTAGGAGTTAGATCAGAGATTAAAGTGCAAGATCCGCGAAGCTAATATGAATCTTATGGATGGACAACAATGCGAATGGTTTGTGGCTTCGCTCTTGCCTCATCTAAGGGTTGCTTTATCACAACAAAAGATTGGCACCCAGGTGGAGGCCTTGGATATTGCGATGAGATTGCGCGAGACTCCAACTCAAGATGTTGCTTTGAGAGTTCAAAAAATTCACACATAGTTGCAAAACCTTTTCCTAGAATTCCAAAGTCTAAAGAAGGATAGAGAAACTCGGCCAGAGGTGCGCGAAGAGGTTTGGTGTTTGAAATATAAGATTCAAGGGCATGATAAACATCATTCCCCTGTCTTCACAAATTATGTTGTAGGAGGAGGGTCAATGCCTCTGAGACCAGGAAGCTCAAGCAGGGCCAAGCGCAAGGCCCGCACTGTGGTGTGCTATCTGTTAGGTAGCTGGAAAACATGCGACAGATAATTGCCACTTGATGCAGAAATTTGTACAGATTTTATAACAAGTCTTCTGCAACTTCTACAAATTGGTAGGTTACGAGTAGTGCAATTACCGTAGTTACCATTTAATGATGGAGAGAACACCCATGTATCGAATGCAGATATAAAATCGGCTTCTAGATAAAAGTGTTGGGGGATCTCGAGGATGATATCAAGGGTGCAGACAAGGCAGACGTGGAGGAGGACCTGCATGAGGTCGGGAACAAGTTATTTTCTACAATTGTGGAGGTCCAAGACACTATGTGTGAGAATGTATGAACCCGGCATGCCTATCGTGTTGATACTACACTCAATTTGACCACGTGATAGAAGATTTCCCTGTATTAATAGCTAAGATGTGCGAAAAGGGGATGCAACCTCAGTAACCTACACAAAACTTGCAAATGAAGAGGGTTGAACCCCGTGAAGAGGATCCCAATGTGAATATTGTGTTGTGAAGTGGAATGAAGGCCAGTGAAGATAAGGGAAAGTGGCTTGAAGAAGGTGAATGGTTCTGCAAAGCTCCAAAAAAGGAGTTCAGCCTTGATTTGGAGCACATGAAGGAAACCTTCATGGAAGCAAAGAAAATCTTGGTAAGTTAGGATAAGCAGTTTGAAGAAATGGACCCATCCATGCTTACTACCTTTTTAGAGACCTGTATGAAACTGCTACGCGATAGAAAGGTCGTAAAGGGATTATAGTAGGTAATCAATAAATGTGCTGGTAATGCTCCTAAGGGACTGCGCGTGGTTAGGAAACTTGGTAAGAATAAGGCAAGAACAGGGCGTGAGATGAGGCTCATTGCACAAATAGGAGAGTATGAAATGGACCAAGATATTCTGGATCTTGGGTCAGATGTGAATGGTTTGCCGAAACAGACGTGGGAGGAAATGGGTAGACCTGCACTGTAGTGGTCTCCTATTCAATTGAGGATGGTGAATCAGCAAAAGATTATCCCCATGTTAAGATTGTGGGGAGTGACAGTGGATATTGAAGGCGCGAGTGCATTGGCGGATTTCAAAGTAATGGAGATTGTTGATGACATCAGTCCCTACCCCGTGCTCCTTGGGATCGATTGGGCTATTGACATGAATGGGGTGGTCAATTTGAAGAAGCAGACGATGTCATTTGAAAGAAAATTGTTCTGTGTAGTAGTACCTTTGGACCCTGTAGAAGGACTACACTATACTGAACCAGTCTGCAATTTTGAAAGTGATGATGATTTGGATCAAATTTACAAGATAACGACGCGAGATCAGGATTGGTGAATCCGACAATTGATGGATGTATTGCATGGGACCAAGAGAGCTTCTGCACATTAGATTCAGATGAAGAATTGGAACACTGACAGAATCGATGACATGAGTGTCTACGCTACGATGTAACATGATGACAAAATCAATGCACCGTGCATCATTGGAGGTATGAAGTTTGCCTTATTATGATGGTTTAACTAATGTCGATAAATTTTCAAATGCATTTGAAAGGGAAGTGCCAGAGAAGCATCACTTCCAAGCCTTGGATTTGGCGCTATGCCTACAAGATGGTGGGGTATGCATAAAAACAATTTATATGGATGGTGTGAATATTGAAATAATGATGAGGGTGCGGTTTGGTCGCCCAATGTGTGATTGAAAGAGAAATACGATGGAAGGAGTGATCTGCATGACCACTTGGAAAAATGGACTAATGCTTATGGAATAGAACCGCAATTGGAGTGGGTGAATTTGTTTTGTCACACTTTAGATGTGATACCAATGAATTGGTAGTTGGAAACAGAGCTCCACCATGGCACGAATGAATGGGATATTTTGAGATAGGGATTCTTGATGATATTTAGCTTTAAAGTTGGATTCAAGTGCATTGATGAAGCGTTGCAGGAGGTCAAAGTAGCGATCTTCAGGATCCCACATGATCCCTTGGATTTAATTCAACCAGACTGGACCACCTAGCTATGCCATGCGCTGGAGTGCTACAATGTGACTATTGAAGAAGAAGAGGAACATTTGAGGAACATTAATATCCTAGAGACAGAAGATCACTATGAAGTTGATGGGCCACAGATAGCGAATCTTTATACCACTGCGCTGCTGAAAATGAGACAAGTGAGCATTGGGACAGAGACAGAGCTGGAGTTTGTGAAGATAGGGGACTACTGGGATGATGCAATGTGGATAAGGTCGCTGAGTTGCTCCATGAGTACGGGATTTGTTCCCTACAAAGTTTTTAGACCTAAAAGAGATAATAGGTGATTTAGGAGTAATGAAGATAACATTGAAACCAGACGTGAAGCCTGTGAAGTAGAGACCATATCACCCCAATCCTAAGTACAAAGAAAAGGTCCACTTAGAATTGAACAAAATGTTGGAAGAAGGAACCATTGAACTAGTGGAGGAGTCCAATTGGGTCAGTCCTATGGTAGTTCAGGAAAAGAAACAAAATGATGAAATAAGGATATGCGTAGATCTCAGGAAGTTGAATGATGCTTGCATACATGACCCCTTTCCAACTTCGTTCACTGATGAATTGTTGGATAATGTTGGTGGGTAGGAAGCATATTCATTCATTGATGGGTTATCTGGGTACTATCATATCAAGATCACATCTGAAGACAGGGGTAAGATGACCTTCATAACTAAATGGGGATGCTTTCAGTATATTGTAATGCCTTTTGGAGTGAAGAAAGCGTCAACGATCTTTTTGTGCATAGTCATCGCGTCATTCAAGTACTTCATTCACAAGTTTTTGGAGGTATAATTTGACGATTGGACGATTTTTGGACTAGTGAAGCACCATGTAGCTAGTCTACGATTGATGCTGGATACATGCTGGAGGTATCAAATTGCGCTAAATTTGAAGAAATTATTGTTTTGTGTTCCCTTCAGAATCTTGTTGGGTCATGTGGTTTGCAAACAAGGATTAATGGTAGACCCTACTAAGATCATAATTATCATCATTCCGGAGGCACCAAGAAGTGTCAAACAGATGTGCGCAATACTGGGGCATACTGGTTATTACCAAAATTTCATCAAGAGTTATGCCTAGATTAATGTGTCGATGGAGAAACTATTGAAAAAGTATGCTACATTCTATTGGAATGAATAATGTCAGTGGAGCCTAGATGTGTTAAAGGAAACGATGGTCACCGCACCGATCCTAGTCTTCCTAGTTTGGAAGAAGGAATTTCATGTGCATGTGGATGTATCATGTATCGCACTGCGAGAAGTACTGACATAGGCCAATGAGGGAGAGTTGGATCACCCTATCACGTTTGCAAGCAGGAAGCTATCTAAGGTTGAGAAGAACTATTCGATAACAGAGCATGAAGGTTTGGCTATGGTGTATGCACTCAAGAAGTTCAGACATTACTTGCAAGGTGGACACTTTAAGATGTATACAAACCATTATGCATTAAAATACCTGGTCAACAAGCCCTTGTTGGGGGGGGCGGGATATGCAGATGGCAACTACTATTTTAGGAATATGATTTAAAAGTCATTGTGAAGCCAAGACGATTGAATGCAAGACCAGATCATCTGTCGCACATTGAAACAGGGGAGGAGCCTACCAATTTAGAGGAGGGGTTGCCTGACGTGCAGCTTTTTGTGTTGTACGTAGTAGACAATCATTTTTTAGACATCATACACTTTTTTACTATAGGAACAGCTCTAGAAGGGTACACCAGCCAACAAAAGAAGGATTTGGTGGTGCGCACGACATATTTTTCTCTTATTACAGGTCACTTGTATAAGATGGGGGCATATGAGATATTGCGACATTATGTGCCTAAGTTTTGAACAAAGCAACATCCTAGCCGAAGCTAATGGAGGGGTTGTGGGAGGCCATTATGCGGGAAAAGCGATAGTGCAGAAGATTTTACGTGCTGGGTTGTGATGGGCGACACTGCATAAGGATTCCAAAGCTTATTGTAGGGCATGTGAAGCATGTTAGAGGATGGGCATGCCATCGAGGCGGGATGAGATGCCTCTAAGTCCACAAGTGTCATTGTATCCATTTGAAAAATGGGCAATTGATTTTGTAGGACCGATTAAGCCTCCAGGAAAGAAGATGGGTGTGCAGTGTATCATCACTGCGATTGAGTATTTGACCACATGGGTGGAGGTGCAGGCTGTAAAGGATTATACAGGGGAAAAGGCAATGAAGTTCCTGTTCAAATATGTGTTGACTAGGTTCAGTTGCCCGAAGGTGTTGATGAGTGATCGTGGTATTCACTTCCTTAATGAGATGATCAGTGCACTGGCAGAAAAATTCCAAGTTTGTCATCAAAAGTGCATGCCATATCACCTTCAAGCTAATGGGATGGTAGAAGCATTTAATAAGACATTGGATAATGCACTAACAAAGGTTTGCAATGCACAAAGGAATGATTGGGATGTGTGCCTACCAACGGTGTTATGGGCTTATAGAACTACTTGTAAGAAGCTAACTAGATAGACACCTTTTCGACTGGTCTATGATGTAGAAGTTGTGATGCCAATGAAGTAAATTGTGCCTAGTCTATGGATAACAAAATTCATAGGAATGGCAAACCACGAAGCCTTAGAAGAAAGGCTCGCGCAGATGAAAGAGCTGGGGGAAGATAGATTATTGGTTGGATTCCATCAACAAGTTCAGAAGGAGCGCAAAAAGCATGGCACGATCGACACATCAAACTAAACACCTTCAAGGTAAACGATTTAGTTTTATTATATGATATCAAGTTTGATCAATTTCCAGGAAAATTTCAAATGCATTGGTTGGGGCCATATGTGATCAAGGAGATTACCTATGGTGGAACAGTTCAACTTGTGAAATTGAATGGAGATCCATTTCTCGGAAAGGTAAATGGAAGCTGATTGAAGCCACGCACTGGGGATTTGGCCAGATGACTTTATCACAATATCATAGTCTTAGCGCTCCAGGCAACTGCAAGGAGGTGCAAGACTATAAACTACACTGCTCGGGTTGAAGCGATACATGATGAGGGGCCTGCGTGGAATAGAAGGGTATCATAGTGTCAACATACACATGAAGGGAGTTGTGCTATAGGACGAGATATTGCGAAGCGCAGCTAGAAGGTGATTGTTATCGTCATTTTTCATGATTTAATAGTGAGAAAATAGCTAAGAGGAGGGGGGGGGGGGGGGGGGCGACATTTAAGGTTGAATTTAAGAGCGAGATATTTGAAAATCTGTCACTAATCTGGCATTTATGAGTAGATTTTGGGGGTAATGGTTGAATTTGAATTCGAATTTGCCTATAAATTACAGATGGTCATCCAACAAGAGACCCTTTGCATTCTGAGAGTTTATGTGTCATGTTGTCTAGTGTGCATGAATCATGCATTCTTTGAGGACTTGGTTGACAGTTCTATATTTGAGAGGTTACTTGAGGAAGCCTAGCAGCTCAATAACAACTTCATTTCTGCACCAGCTGAGATTGCAAGTGTCGAAGGGTCTATTCCCTCTGAGGGAGCTTCCCTTAAGGTTGTGAGTATGGAGGTTTCTACAGTAGTGCCAAAATCGACAAGGTCACCTAGGTCGAAGCTTACGCTAGCAAGATAGGTTCCCAAGCTGAAGAAGGATAAACAAAAGAATACGTTGTTGGTGCGCAAGTCACCAAGGAAACATCAGAGAAAAGAAAAGCCAACCACAGTAGAAAGACAAAGTGCTAGATCTAGAGGTTGACGAGGGTGCAAAGGACATCAATATTGAGGGGGTAGACCCTATTTCAAAGTTAACATAATACATCCCTCCGCGCCAGGGCAAGGTGAAGTCCCAAAGGACCCAGATGAGGGAAATTTTCTCCTTCATACACCCCTGTTGCTAGAAAATATCATGTTTGAAGGTACGCACTTGGCGTGCATCCCACATCTGAAGCTTGAAGATTGGGACTTGGGGGACAATGAGAGGTTCCCCCACCTGGCTACTGATACCTTCATGTTCTACAAGGAGTTTGGTGTCACCACGCTAGAGTCAGTGAAGTGGATTTGTGGGGTGGAAAAGGTAGGATTTTTTAATCTGCTATGGGTGCCACATTACCACTGCGCTCCCATAAATTTGATTGTTATCAAATAGTTGTTGTGCCTAGTGCATGATGGGTGCTTGTGGTTGGGAGAGCCGATCCCTATAACCAACCTGTAGATCCACATGATCACCTTACGACCACATTTAGGGCTAAATTTGGCCAAGGCATTTGGCAAAAAGATAGGTGAGTGGAACCTCACCGAAAGGATGAAGGACAAGTTTAAGCTTGTCAAGAAGTCACGTGGATATTCAATTTCGAGCTTTATGGACCCCGTGGTGGAGGTGGCCACCCAGATCTTGGTTGGCAAGGTGATAAGGAAGTGTCACACAAATGAGGTGTCCACACCACTCGTTTCACTAGCAGCCTAGTGCACGGAGGGCGTATAGTTCAACTGGGTGCGCTACCTGTGTAGCGATTTCCTTGCGAACTACAGAGAAGAACAAGACCACAACAAGAGATTTCACTACTCATGACTGTTACTTTTGATTTTGCTGGTCGCGTGGGAGTTACCAGAGGACAACCAATTTCCTCTGATCGCACCGAAGTTTCTAGAAGAAGTGAAGTCTGCTTCGCTATGGGCCACAAAGGATGTTGAGCGGGTCTAGGAGAGGAAAGTATTTTGGGTATTGATGGAAATTAGCATTAATATGGCCATCAGCTAGAAGCCATGGTTTTCACTAACTGTTTTTTAGAAGTTATCTGGGTACATGAAGTTCAAAGTGGACTTCACCAAATTTCCAATTGGGAGAAAAAGGATCGAAAATAGAAGTGGTATGATTCACTATATCTAGTGATGGATGATGCCATTGCAATAGTTCTCAAGCAGTGGCTAGCAAACTGGCGCACAACGTCAGATTTGTCTATCAGGACTAGTAAGTCTGCGGAAAAATAGAAAAAAGAAGCAACCCGATTGAAATTGCAGCAGTTAGCTGAAAAGAGAGAGGAGACTGGCAATAAGGCACGCACAGAAGCAGAGTTCACTGCCAAGGAACAAGCAGTGTAGGAAGAGTGCGACTTTGACAGGAGCCAGAAATCCCCTTCACCATAAATAGAGGATGAAGAGAAATCAGAACAGGGCGGTGGAGACTTAGAAAGCACTCCCTTCCGGGTGAAGCAGAATAGGGAATAGGAGAAAGAAGGACTGCAAAAGAAGACCAAGGCTTCTAAGTCATCACTCGACCCATTCACCTTGACAGAAGGTAACTTAGACGAAATTGGTGACAAGTTAAGGGATACGACTGTGGAACTACTATAGCAGTTTGAGCAAACAGAAGCGAGCATTAAGTACCATACAAATGGTCTATGTGAGTTGTAGACCTAAACAACTACACTGCAAGTAGGTATAGGAAAGAGCAACATGGCATCAACTAGTTTGGCATTGAGGACCACTCAAGCTATAGAGTTGGTTCGATCCTTGGATCTCTAGGTAGTCACATTGCTAGATGGAGTTTTGAGCACACAGGCGGAAGCTAACAAGGCTACTATCAGTGTGCTGAGGAATGTTGGCCTCAACTCGGTCACGCTCCCTAGTGAATTCCTTCACACACTTCAAGCAAGTGTGTTTGAAGAACTTAAGGCCCAAGAGAAGTGCACGCTGAGCGTGATCATTGAGAAGAAAATCAATAACGAATAGATATTCTTTGAGAAGAAAACCATGTTGGAAGCCTGAAAGAAGGTTCAGGAGAAGAATGAGCACAACACAACAGTAGTAGTCAAAGCATGCAAAATTGTTCTGGAACTGCATATCCTAGAATAAGTGTCAATGGAGGCAAAAATTAGGGAATTGGCTGCAGGTGTGCATGGCATGAAGACTAAGATGGCCAAGGTTCATTTTGAACTGAACTTGAAAATTACAGAGCTTGAGTTGATGACACATCTTGAAACTCTACCAAAGGTCAAAGAACAATGTGAAGCTGCTATGAGGGATGGAGTCGCCGTAATAGATTCCGCAGTGGCGGAATGCAGTGTGCTCTTTGTGCAGTCTATCGAGCTAATCACGAGTCTGCAGGAAGATCCTAACCTGCAGACTTTGAACACAGAGGCCCGGGAACTACAACAACAATATGATGAAGCAAAGGCAACAACATGCATTGTCGCTATCACATAGAGATTAGGAAAGCTGCAAGAGGGAAAACAACTGCAAGAACAGGTGGATGCAGAGCAACAAAATGAGGCAGTCCTCAAGGCCAGATTGGGGCCTTGGTTGGAGGAGGCCTATGTGATCTATTCCACCATTGGGGAGAAGTTATCCAGCATGCAGAGAACACAACAGAAGATCCAGGAAGATATCGCAGGACCAACAATCGAGCAATTGGTTGAGCAGGTCAAGCAAGAAGATAGCAGTGCACAGCTGAAGTTGCAGTGGCGCAAGTGGAGTTGGGAGGTCTTCCTAGCAAGATCTTCACACCAGTAGAGTGACTCAAGGGAGAGCCACAATATTTGTGTTGGGGGCTTGTAAGGATAGGGTCCCTTAAGGTCAATTTTGGGGCAAAGCCCAAGTTTTGTGGCTGAAAGCCCAATTTTTTTTATATAAAGAGTAAAGTCTCTATAAGATGTGGTCACAGAGTGCATAGATAATAAGTGTCATAAAGGGGTTTTCCCTTCTTTTATGTAAGTTGTGTCGGCTTGTATAGACCTATCCATGGTCCACAAACCATGGGATTGTATAAAAAAGAGAGTTTTAGAGAGTGTAAAGTAGAGGAAGTGAAGTTCATAGTTGATGTAATGGGTCAATAGAAGTGTCAAGTGAAGAATCTTAGAGTAGAAGAGAGGCTTTGTCGTCGTGTGTGCAGAGGCCCAGAGTAGAGTCCACAACTAAGTGTGCAGACCCTTGCAGCTGAGTGCACAAGGTAGTTTGAGTCTGTAAGAAGATCTGAAGCATTAATAAAGAGAGTGTTATGAAAATATCTTTGTTTTGTCCTATTAATTTTGTTATGAATGAATGTGATTATGTTATGATGAACAATGGGTTTATGATTTAATGTTGTATTGATGCACAAATCTGTATGTTTTACATTATTATAAAAATGTAAGTAATACTATCTGTTTACGTGAAGAATATCTTAATGCATGCTAAAGATATTTGACACTTAAGCTAATGTTGGTAATAATAGACTTAGGAGTGATTACAGAGGCGCGAAAGTAGTTGATTCACTGGTTCAAGGTCCGTGAAAGACAATCGTAGACCTTCATGAATGTTTAACAATGATTAAGAGAAGTATATTGATAAGCTCGTAAAGGCTTATCAATCTGTGCGAAGGTAGAGTTAGGGAATAAAACGATATTACACTAATCTCTGGGTGTGGAAACATAGTTCTAGCATCCCCCCATACTGCTTTGGGTGAAACTTCAATCCGCGTTGCGCGGATTGATGCCGAAAGGGCCAGTAGTGTAGGGATTTGTTTGGCTAACTTAACTTTGAACCTGGGTCAGGATCCCCTAAGCCAACATTTGGAAAAATAGCGATGATTTGTTAAGGGAAAGAACAAAAACTTGGAAAAATAGTGATGATTTGTTAACGAAAAGAATGGAAACTTGGAAAAATAGGGATGATTTTTTAACGGAAAGTGATGATTGATGATTGAAGGTATTTCACAATGAATTTGAATATGGTGTAAGGAGATGAAATTTAGGAAAATGATTTATTTTTTCCCATATATAATTGAGGAGATATTGTCAAAAGCACATAGTTATATTAAAATATTGAAAATTAAATAAATGAAATAAAAAATAAATAACTAGATATGTATGTGACAACATCTTTAAAAAATAGACTGTCTACATCCATCTTATAGGAAGATTTTCACATGGAGGGAATTGATCCATGTTGCTAGTTGATAGATCTTAGGTGAACATGGGTATACACTAGTTATATGTATAATGTGTAACTCCAAGCTAGCCATAGAAAGAATTACACATCTTCTTTATTTTACCACCAAAATGTTTTATTTATGACCCACATTGTCAACGTTAACATGTTTTTTGGTTGTCAGTACAACTTTAAATAAATGTTCCATCATATTAAGAAGTAAAAAACATATATCCATGGAATAGAATCTCAGTGTAAATACTCATTGAATTATTTTTTTTATTAACATCTTTTGAAATCTTACATATCAACTCTATATTAAATGTTGAATAAATTACAAATCTCCCTCATTCCTTGAATTGGAAATCACCAATCAATGAAATAAGAAAAATCTCTTATTATATTATTATATTTGATGCTGAAATATTTTATTCAAAATGTATATTGGAATATCTTTATTTATAACTCACACATATAAATATTGAAATATTTTACTAACTCCATATTAATAATTGAATAAATTAGTGGAACCATATAAATTAAATGGTTGGTAAACATAGATATGCATCAATGCATCAAAGCACTTATTACATATCATATTGCCAAATTTTAACATGACTTTTAACCATGAAGATTAATCCTTATTTTTCCATGGAGACCCTTAACCCTCTTAACCCATAGATTGGTTTTGTTATAATACCATGACTTGCTGATACCACATACTCAAAAAATCATAATACATGTTCATATGACAATTTTTAAATTAATCAATTTAATTTAAAAGGTAGAAAGTTCAGAATTACTTTTGAGATAAATCATAGCCTTCCATCTCTGACTAATACCAAGAATATTCTACAATGTTCAATGAAGGTTAAATCCCTACCTTCCACCTAATAATTATTGATAATTGAATCAAAATTATGGAAGCTCTATTCTAAAATAGACACAGACTTAATTACACGTCTCCATCACCATAAAAATTGCAAATATATATAAAAAAAATTCTTTAAATCAATTATTTTATGTTTCTTTATATAAAGTTGATATAAAATTATGCTACTTAATATGAGCATTAGAATAGAAATATTTTATTTGTAGTTGACATTATCATATTCTTTCTTTTATTAATATACTTTTGTAAAATATTACACGTTAATTGAACATAGAGTGAATTATGCATATTAATATTATTACTTTTAGATGCCACACATGTAAACTTCAGATTATCCATAGTGTATAAACTACACATCTCCTTCATACTAAAAAACAGAAAATAATTTAAAGTAAATTGGAACTTTTTCCTTTCAATTACTTTCTCTCGTTATATAAAAGTTAGATATAAAATTAAAGTGAAAATTATTATTTTTTGTTTGTGGTAAGATTTTTATTTTTGTTACTATTTTTAATTTTTTAATGTAAATATTTTTTAATTATGTTTAAATGTCAACATTTCCCCATACTAAAATGTCTCTTAACATGGGATCACATTTCTTTATGATTATTTTTTTAATCCTTAATATGAAGAAGTGATGGAATTTTTATTGTATAAACGTTTGATAAATTAACATGGAATTAAGTGATAGAAAAATTACATGTTAGGGGTGGCAAGTGATGAGGGGTTATTTTAAGCCCTAGATCACAAATAGAATATACTTTTGCTTGAATTTTAGGCATAGGTTCTAATAACCAAACATAAGTGTATGAGATCTTTCAAGGCCTTTCTATGGCCAAGGAAGAAACATTACAAGGATTTTTATATTTGGGAATTCTAAAAGCATTATAGGCCACCTTGGGAGAACCTATTATAAGGTCCCTCTCCTCAACTCAATCTTCAGTTGTATAATGATTATTCTCTCTTGATATTTTGATTATCAATGTTTTCATGTTTTGAGGAACAACTATTTCAAGGTGAATGTAATGGAAAATCACCCAATTAGACTACCAATGGGATTGTTATTAATCAAAGATTAATTTTCATATTCTCCCATCCCATGACTCCCCCCATAGCTGTAAAATGTTATTTTAGCGATTAGTTAGCTCAAAAAGGATATTTACAATTGAAGAAAATAGGTTTTAAGGGAGTGGACATCCCTTCTATTCACATGCCTCCCATGTAGGTTCATTATATTTTGGTCCTCCCTCGGCCTCAATAGTTTCTACATGTGGAGGAGCTAGTTATGATTTATCTTGGGGGAAATGACTACCTTTTTAATGCCATATTAAGTGAGCATAGGTGGGATATTATATTTTCTCTATGTTCGATGAATTTGTAGTTTCTCACCATTCTTTGTAATGAATTGATCAAACCTCAAATGATCGAATTCATGCTTCAACTTCTGGAGATGATGTTTTTGCATCATGTTAAATGGTAGGAGAATGATTTTTTGGCAACCCAAGAGAATTTAAAATTACGTATCTACTTGTGGGGTCTATCAGGTCATGCTATTGTCAATTTTCCACTTCCAGGTATGATGGTCATTATTTATCATTTTTTGTATGTCTCACATTTATGGGTTTTCAAGTTAAACCGACCCTAATATGAGTTGGTGGTGATCATATTATTACCCAAGTTGCATGAGGGAATTAGGTTTTCTTAACCTTGGGTCTTCGCTATTGTTCATGTCATTCTCTAGCTTCTTAAAGATAATAAAATTTGGGTTTCTCTAGCTTTAGTCGAGAATAGGATGGATTTATCTAGGTTATTGAAGTATGATAGGGTAGTGAAATCCCTTTGTGAGCATAGTGAGGTTTTGCTAAAATTTTGGCATCATAAGGTTGGATTTTCTATGTTGAATCAAGATGTTTCGATCCTTAATTATGAGATACCTTTCTGTATACCTTCTTAAATTTGTACATGCCATAGCACATGCTTGTTAATTTCCTAATCCTATAGCTAGGATTGAGATTAAGGGAAAAGAGAAAGTACGGATGCAAGATCAAAAGATACAGTTACAACATATTGATACCGGTGGTTATCCGCATAGTCATGATAAGAAGCACACTCGAATAGTTAATGGTAAGCAAGAGGTATGTTACTCTTTTATGAGACAATTTAATTGAAGATTGTTTTTTATCAAGGTGGATATTGGTGGCCACCTGCCTATTCCACTTGGACCTCCACCACTATTTCTTTCAATTTTTTAGTTTCCTTAATTATAGCACAATTTACTATTTTTGGTAGCTTTTCAGGACCTGAAGTTTCGGAGCTGTTTTGAGGCCTTAAGCAACGTTTTTTGGAAAATGAGAAAACATAGGTATTTAGTAATGTTTTCAATTAAAATTTGTAATTATAGTCCTCAGATAGATATTTCTAACGAGGTATTGTGTGCGTCAAATGAAGATCATATGCCAAATTTACAACCTTGAGAAGTTGATGTACCAATTTACCCAAACGTGGCCCATAGTTTGGGTACTTCATCTCCTAGGGTTAGGTTTTTGGATGTTTAGGGTTTTCCATTGTTAATCAATAGTAAATAGGCCTTCAAACCTCATTTTAACACAATTTAGAGGTATGTATCCACCACATCTCTTCTCAAAGATAAGCTACCATCGTCTGAGCTAGTTATTTCAATTTCTGTATGTAGGCATATTTTAGTTCTTTGATATTAATGAAATAAAGTTTTATTTCTGCTGCATCTTTGTGTATATGTGTATTTTTGTATTTTGTTGCGTTCTTGCATAAGTTCATATTAGTGGTATCAGAGAGGTATGCTCTTTCTCTGTTTTCCTTTGTATGTCCCCAACAAGGTGAGGGTGTAAAGAGTTAGGGCTCGAACTGGTTGAACCTTTGCAAGAATAGCCTCGCAAACCCCGATGACCTCCCATGGTGGAAGAAATGAAAGTGAGGGGGAAGATATCCTTTTAGAATATTGCTTGAGGAAGTGCTCGAGTGACAGAGGAATGCGATGAAGGATAACTTTGCCTAGATCCTTTGGTGGCTACCCATAGGTGACACATCTTCATCCAACAACCACTCTAGAGGTTCATCTCCTTTTAAGGTACAAGTTAACTTTGATATTCCCATATTTGAAGGCTAGATAGATGTGACGTTGTAGATAGATGGTTAAATCTGTTGGAAGGATATTTTTCAGTTCATGACTTTTCCAATTAGGAAAATATTACTTTTACACTTCTCAAAGCAACCCCACATGTCAGGGACTAGTGGGAAACCTATTATGAAGAAAAGGACGAGAGGGAATCCTCACTATTTTTAGCTGCACCCACTTGGAATTTTTTTTGAGACCCCGTCAAGGAACTATGTCAGTAGCTATGAAGATAAATACATAAAGCATACCATGCTACAGGAGGGAAGGGACCAAGATGTGCTGGAGTTCACAATTTTTTTCAATACCCTTCGCATGAAGCTGGGTATCAAGGATTCTAAGTATCATTTAGTACTCAAGTACTATGACTATCTACACAAGTAAATCTAGGATGAGATGGAGTTCTTGAAAATCTCCTTGCTTGGTGTCGCTTATCGATACACTGTCAAGATCGAACAAAAATTTAAACAAAAGAAGTGAGACTTTGTATCTACAAATCCTATGGAAGGGAAAGGAACACCCAAGACATAAAACAAAGTACAAAGCCAAGGCGGGGCGACCCAAGAAAATTCGTCGAAGTCATAAGTGAAGAACAACACCACAAAGAAAAAGAAGGACATAGGGAAATGGTGTGAGTTCCATAAGAGCCCCACTCACAACACAAGTGAGTGTCGAGCCAAGTAGTCACTGATGACCGATATGAAGGCATATGAATCATATGCATGTTTAGAATATGAGTCAGAAACTGAAAAATGGAATGAAAAAAGGAAGCAGACTATCGATGTGGAACCTTGTGCCAGTGTTGCAACCACTAATATCTAGAAGGATGAGCCTAAAGATCCAAAGGAGGGGGGGCGACTCTTCCACTCACAAATGTGGGTGAAGGGTTCCCCGATGGAGTTCATTATCGACAATGAGAGCTAAAAGAAACTCATTTTAATAGAGGTCATGAAGCAGTTGGGCCTACTGACCACACCATAGCTAAAGTTGTACACCATCAGGTGGCTTCACGAAGGGCGAGATCTACACTTTAGCCAACAATGTCATCCTCCCTACAACATTAAACCATTCATGGATAAGGTATTGTGTGATGTTTCTCCTCTTGAAGTTTGTTATGTATTATTAGGTTAACCATAATTGTGGAAACGACAGACTGTGTATGAGTCTAGGCCTCACACTATTATTATTACTTTGGGTGATAAGTTTTACATGATACTAGAGGTAGCACTGCCTACCACCATTTCTTTGATCACTGTGAAGCAATGCAGTAATATCATTTGCTAAACCAGAAAATTTGTTTTCCTTATGGTTTTCCTTAGGGTAAGAAGAATATTATGGCTACAACCTCCAGAAAGAGCTCCTATACACGAAAACAATAGATGGACAAGATTGTGGAGGAGTACAGGGATATCTTCACCTCACCCACAGGGGTACCTCTACACAGTCAAGTGAATCACTCCATTGATATGACCCTGGGTATGCCACTACCCAATGGAATGATATATCGATGCTATTTTATGGAGAATGATGAAATCAAGAGGAAAATTTAGGAGCTATTGTAGAAAGAGCACATTAGGCCAAGTTCATCACCTTGTGGGAGCCTGATCATGTTGGTACACAAGAAGGATGAGACTTGGAGACCCTGTATTGATTATCGGGTGCTGAACAATATCACTGTCTGAAAAAACTATTCAATCCCATGGATTGATAACCTTTTGGACCAACTTAAGGGGGTGAAATATTTCAGTAAGATTGACTTGAACTCTGGTTATCACTAGGTACCTATTGAACCCTCCGATATGTGAAAGACTACCTTTAAATCCAAGGAGGGCCTTTTCAAATGGCTGGTCATGCCTTTCAGGTTGAGAAATGCCCCCACAACCTTCATGAGGTTGATGGACTACATCTTGTGACGCTTCACCAACTAATTTGTGGTGGTGTATTTGGATGACATTTTCATCTTTAGCCAGAGTTGGGAAGGGCACCTCCACGATATTCGACAGGTCCTCCAAACCCTATAGAAACAAAAGTTGTGTGCCAATTTGGATAAATTCACTTTTAGTATGACCTAGGTTCAATATCTAGGGTACATCATTGATGAGCGGGGTGTGAATGTTGACCCGACGAAGATACAAGTCATTTCGGATTGGACATCCCCAACCACTCTAACAGAGCTCTACAGCTTTTTGGGCTTTGCCAACTTCTACCACAAGTTCATGTTGGGGTTCTCTTATATCACTTGGCCCTAGAGTTAAGTCACCAAGGGAGGAGCAAAAGAAAATTGCTTTTGGTCTTTATCCCAATAGAAGGCATTTACCAAGTTTAAGAATCACCTCTTCTTTGCAGCAATGTTCACATTACCAGACCTGCAACAACCATTTGAGTTCAAGACAAATGCCTTCGACTTTGCTATTGGTGCAGTTGTTACTCAACAGGGGCATCCAGTGGCATGCAATAGTGAGACACTTTCAAACACAGTTCGATAGTGTCCCACCTATGACAAAGATATGTATTCCTTTGTGTAGGCCTGTGAAAAATGGGAGCATTATATTCTAAGGAAGGAAACAATCATCCACACACACCACTGACCCTTGTCATTCATACAAACACAAAGGAAGTTGCAGATTGATCGCCATTAGAAATGGTCCACATACTTGCAATAGTTCCATTTGAACATTAAGTGAAAAAAGGGAACCACCAACAATGTTATAGACTACCTCAACGGACTGTCGGTCATGGTGCTGATCATTGTGCTCAACTCTTATGGGCACGAGACTGTGAGGTGGCTGCATCTTTACAAGAGCGATTTAGAATTCAGTAACACATACCAAACACTCCTAGAAGGAAAGCAAGTTCCAAATTTTCACCTCTAGGATTCACTATTATGCCACCTAGGACACCTCTATGTTTCTTCAGGCGAGCATGCCAAGATGATTTTCGAGGCGCACTACAGTCAGGTCACTAGACACTTTGGGGTAGAGAAAATAGTGGTAGTGTTGTAGAATTATTTTTCTTTGTCAAAACTTCGACAGAATGTTGGGAAGTACATAAGATCCTACACTAACTATGCCATTGCCAATCGACCATCAAGAATCAAGTCTTATATACTCCTCTTCCTGCTCCTACTTGACCTTGGGAATCTATCTCCATGGACTACATGTTAGGCCTTCCTTCTATTAAGCATGGAAATGATTATGTTTTCGTGGTCATCGACATATTATCTAAGATGGCCATTCTAGCAGCCTGTAAGAAGAGTATAAAAATAGAAGCCACTGATAAGCTCATCTTTGAACAAGTGTGGGTACACTTTGGGATCCCACAATCCATTATCTCAAATTGAGATAGCAGGTTCCTAAGTACATTTTGGTCAAGTCTCTGGTCAATGTTGGATACCAAGCTCACTAAGTCCATGACTTTCCACCCCCAAATTGATGGCCAAACAAGGTTTATCAATAGGATGATCATACACATTTTGCGCATGTACAGCTCAAAGAATCCATGCACATGGAATGCAATCCTCCCCTGTGTCCAACACAACTACAATAGGGATATCCATAGCTCAACTGGCCACGACCATTTTCAGGTGGGATTGGGATTCCAACCATTATGTCCCATTGATGTGGTGATACCATTTGCAGTTAATATGGTAGATTCGGGTCATGTCGAGTCTGAAATTGACATGGCTAACAACTTCAATGAGCACATTTAGCACATCTGCTAGCAGGTCATGAGCAACATCGGGTGCCACACAAGTTCCAGGTGGGCAAAAAAAAATGGTTACATTTATAGAAGGAGCGCTTCTCTTCGCCCCACAACAAGCTTTTCCCACTCCGATATGGGCCTTACACCATCACTAAGGTTATAGGGGACAGTGCTTTCGAGCTCAACATTCCACCATTCTTTGTCCCGCACCCACTGTTCAATGTGGACCTCCTTCGATCATACCTTCTACCATTACTGGACACATTAGACATTGCAGAACAACTCACACCAACCAAGTTAAACCCAAACTGCTTGGAATAGGCCACAACTGATATTATCATGGACACACATATCAAGAATACTTGCCAATAGAAGATTCAACTGTATCGGGTTGTCAAAGCTGGCCAACTCCTACACCAAGGCAAGTGGCTCCCGAGGACCAAGTTCAGTAGAAGTTTCCCCATCTCATGGAGGCACTCAATGCAATGGGGACCATTGCTTCCCAAGGGGGGAGGATTGATCCAGGTGGATATTGGTGGCCACCCACCTATTCCACTTGGACCCCCACCATTGTTTCTTTTAGTTTGCTATTTTCCTTAATTGTAGCATAGTTTACTATTTTTGGCATTTTTTCGGGTCTTGAAATTCTAGATCTGTTTAGAGGCCCTAAACGACGTTTTTTTTGGACAACAAGAAAACATGAATATTTAATTGATGTTTGTAATAGAAACTTGTAGTCCTCGAATAAATATTTCTAACAAGGTATTGTGCGCTTGAAATGGATATCGTATGCCAATGTTACGACCCTGGGAAGTTGATGTAACAATTTACCCAAACAGGGCCCATAGTTTGGGTGCTTCATCTCCTAGGGTTAGGTTTTTGGATGTTTAGGGTTTTCCATTATTTCTCAATAATAAATAGGCCTTTGAGCCTCATTATAAAATAGTTCAGAGGCATGTAGCCACCACATCTCTTCTCAGAGATAAGCTACCATCACTCGAGCTAGTTATTTCCATTTCTGTATGTAGGCATATTTCAGTTCTTTGATATTAATGAAATAAAGTTTTATTTTTGTTGCATCTATGTGTATATGTGTATTTATGTATTTTTTTGCATTCCTGCATAAGTCCAGATCAAATTTTTAAATCAATTTTGGTAGTTCTAAAATTTTAAGGTTGGGTTACCCCTCTATCAATAATATTTTTTTTTACCATTTTATGATTGGAGATATCTTCTGAACATAATGGGGTTAGCTTGACTTGTTTAACTCTTCATTACCAACCACCCCTTTTTATCATAAAATCTTGTTTCAATTATAAGAAAACCTACAAAAATGTGACAGACCCCTATTGTTTAAGGATGGTGGCATTCTATTTTTCATGTATGGTTGCTGCCTTCAAAAGATTTCAAACATTTATCCCGAGTATTTATTCTGTTAACAAAGAGGAAATTCCATACCTGATTTCTCACACAACTATCAGTAATCATCTAGTAAATTTTCTTGAAGGAAATCATTGTTCTTTGCCATATCCTATTGTATAGATATTGTTCTAGCAACAGGTCAACACAATTGGGACAGATACCTTCAGGTCCACTTTGAAAAACAATGCCTTTTTCACTTGATTTGTTTGAGCATATCAATAGATACTATTATATATATCTTCCTAAAGATCTATCCTTAATTCACTTGCTATAAAGGTTACTCATTTTGTGGAACCCTTTGTTGATTGGAAGATGCCCATATGAGGCTCATTTTGCCAACTATTAACAGGAAGATATAACTGACTAAGGATGTTATCTTCCACTTCTAACAAGCACAAAAATATTTGACTAACAAAACATTATACAAACTAGAATCTAGAAGTATCTTGGAGATATTGTTGAGTACTCTGAAAGAAGCATCAATTCAGTTCTTGGAAGAAACCTAATCACAAAGTGGTTGGACTTCACAACTATTTTGAGAAGAATGAATGTAATTTATTTAGCTCATGGAAATTTTTGGGATGTCACTGTCAAAAGAGAACAAAAATGTTGGATTGGAGTACAATGGTAAGTGAATTCAAGACACTTCCATGAAATAAATTAACTGGGTTGCAAATTCTTGTGCTTGAATATATTATGAGGGTCATTCTAACAACTATTAACAATAAGATATATTGACTAAGGACACTATATTCCACTTCTAATAAGAAAAAAAATAATTGAGTAACATAACATTATATAGACCAAAAGTATATTGGAGCTATATGTTTAATTCTCTGAAAAATGTATCAATTCAATTCTTAGAAGAGACCTCATGGAAGGGTGGTTGGACTTCGTAACTATTTTGGGAAGAAGGAACACAATTTATTTAGCTCATGGAAATTTTTGGGATGTCATTGTCCAAAGAGAACAAAACACTAGTTTATGACACTTGATTATCAATAGCTCTATATAAACTTCCAAATGTATTATTGTATTATATTGTAATGCATAAATAGGAAATTTAAAGACATTAACAACCAATAAAATATATTAAGGAATTGTTGTAGCCTCCCTACCAACCATCATTAGTAGAATGTCTTGCATTGTCTAAGTACATAGGCTTTAACTGAGTTTCAGTGGCCTACCAGCTTGTGCATGTCAACTTGTTTGACTCCCACTGTAGGCTGTCATTTCGGACTTACTCATTTTTCTAGTTGAGGTGCTCACCTAGAAAATTGCACAATTTTGGAGGGGAACCAACCTTCCCTCCAGAAATTGCGCAATCCTATTGGGATTCAGAAATGCACAATCTAGGTAGGCAACCTTCCCTCTAAAAACTGCACAATGTAACCCAACAATGGGCTTTAGCTAAGAAATTGTGCAATTTTGACTGATATATAGGGTTTCAGTCTAGAAATTGCACAACGCAAGAGGGACATCTAGCCTTGTTCAACCCAAAAACTGCGCAAATTTCATCCCTAGGCTTTCAGACCATTACATGTGCTTTCAGGTTGACCAGTTCCCCCCAGACTGAGCAATCCTAATTTGCATGCATGGGCTTATTTTTCCCAAAAAGGAAAAAAGAAAAAAGCATCCCTATATTTTAGGGATCTATTTTTAGCAGCTAGAGGTTACATGAAAAGACCGTTTTAGAAAACTCCCTCCAAGTGTCACTTTTCCTATATTTGTGGCATGCATGTCATAAGCCTCATTCTTATCAAACTTATTTATTCGACATTGTAGAGCTCATTCCTCACATCGATCTTAGAGCTTTGACATCCCACATCGCATCTATGAGCATTTGGCACATTCAGTTCAAGTTTTTCTAGGTAAATATTCTTTTCATGTCTTTTGTTTCTTTTGTGTCGCTTTTTGTATTTTGATTCATGTGAATGTTTCTTTCTTGTTTTTTTGAATGCATTTTGTCATTTTAATGTATGTCAGCTTGTAGAAGCACTGTTTCATGTTTTTCATTTATTCTCACTGCTATTGCATGCATGACATTGTTTCTGTACCAACGGTCATCATTGCAGAAACCCGCTTCACACACATGCTTGTTTTCCCATTTTATAATCCTCCACTCACTATTTGCATGCATAATCATTCACTCTTGTTTACACTTAGCTTCACCATGGATTTAAAACTTTTCATGTTTTCAGTCGCTTGTCAGTGTGTCTAGGTTGCCTTGGATCGAACCTTGCCTTTCTCCTCTATAAATGCACATTTTTGAGAGTGAAGATTCTGCCTTCCCTCCAGAAACTGCACAAAACTAGCCCAGTAATAGTCTCTAGGCTTTCTTTACACAATTCTAGAAGGCAGTGTCCTGCTGGCCCCATAAATTGCATAATGCAGTTTGTTGGGTTTGCATGTCAATGATGACTGAAACTATGCATTGCACAGTTTCAATCCTCATCTTTCTGGATTGGACTATGCATTGCATAGTTCCGATAGTGAGTCATCCTCCTGACAGTTCGGACTGTGCCTTGCATAGTTTTGGCAGTTAGTCTCACAGCCTCCCGATGAAAATTGCACAATCTTCCCAGTCAGTCATCTAGGTATGTTGCATGTCAATCCTGAAAGACTTTTTGGTTTTAAAGTGATAGATTACTTTCCATGAGTGTTTCTATCTCTCTAGGTATCATAGGTGTTCATCCATATCTCAACAGTATAGGTTCAATGGCCTCCAAGAGAGCAAGGTCAAAGAACACCATCGAAAGTGCAACAGGAGATGCAGTTGAACAAGTGTCTATGACTTGCCTATCTACAAAGACACCAAGTTGTCCATAGACAAGGATATCAAGATGAAATGGTAGGACATCAACTACACATTCTTAGGCACATTTGAGGAAAATCTGGAAGATCGCGGGGTCTATGTGAACATTCATAAGGCTGGCTTGTACAAGATTACATGCAGGTATCTCGTGTTTCCATGCGTGGACATGATCCACTGGATTGTGTCGCATACTCATCCCGAGACAATGATGTTGAGTAGTTCCAATGTAACACATCTTGCTACATTGAGGGAAAATGACTTTTAGTAAATGTATCACTTGCCACAATCGGTGATCACAGTGGAGAAACCCTTCAGCAAACCCAACAACAGTGCAAACTCAAGAGATATCTTGAAGAGCTGGGCAAAAGAGCTAGCCAAGTTTAGTGCAACACCCAGCCAAGTTTACAAGATGAAGATACTGTAGAAGGCATATCAGTACTTGGCCATCTTTTCATTGCACTTTGTTGTGGCCATAGCAAATCACCCTATTAAAATTTGCCAAAGTAGAAATTTTGAATGGGTCCCCTAGAAGTTGATCTTGCACCCCTCCGAATGATTTTTTTTATCCTAGGGATTTTAACTCTTTTCCAAGTCAAATCTTCAATTTTTAAATGGTTAAGTCCCTCACTTCAAATATCTATCGCATGGTTCATCTCTAACCCTTTCTAGCCCCTCATTCATACCCTCCATTGGGACCTTTTTTGACCCTTAAAAACCTTATATCGCACCTTATTCCCATTATAACTCTTTATAATAGAAATACTCGAAAAAATGCCCAACTCACCTTTTTTTTCGCTTAACTGCAATCAACATTAAAACACAATTCTTACTGTACTGCAATGGACCCAACAATTTTATTAACTAAAATGTTTATATTTTGGGTCCGAAGCGCCATCACATATCACAATCGGTGGGATTCCTAGGCTATATATATATATATATATATATATATATATTATATATATATATATATATATATAATTTATTATATATATATATATATATATAATATATATATAGCGCACCAGGCTTCCAGACCTGATGGCATTATTAACTGCAGTATATATATATATCGGTTCTGGATCCCCATCGCATATCGCAATCGGCAAGGTCTAAGGCCTTTATAAAAGACACACCGCTACCACCCAGACCCGACGATGATTATAAACTAGGATGCATATTATTTCAAGTCTAGCCTTATGGCCGGATGCGGGTTTTCCTGTATATTCCTATGTTTTTTGAAAAGTATTGAGGTTGGGGTTTTTCAAAGGGAAGTTTAACATTGTGGACCCGTCGACGGTATTAACACACACACACACACATATGTCAGGTCTTGAGTCCTATCACATATCGCAATCGGCGGGTTCCGGGGCTTATATATAAGGCACACCACTATATACCAGACCTGCCTATCACTATCAATTCGGCTGCATAATTTTTCAAGTCCGGCCCTATGGCTCAGCCATGAGGTTTTCTCGTGTTTTCCCATGTTTCATGATAATATGTTGGGGTCAAGGTTTGTCAAAGGGAAGTCTTATGCAGTGGACCCAAAGGATTATGAACCACGACATATATGTGTTTCAGGTCCGGCCAATCACAAGTCGCAATCGGCAGAGCTTTGAGCTCAACCACACAGTGCGATGCAAAGTGATAGTATTTCGAGGACCCGATAGGGTATGGGTTCTGGCCTATAATATTTCAAGTCCAGATTTTGGATCCGGTTCGGTGTTATGCAATGATTTTCAGTGTAAATTGGATTTTTTCTTGCAGGACTTCATCAAGGCATGGGTTAAAAACCAGGGGGAAATTCTTTCACGCTTGTTCCTTTTCATGTTATAAATGCTTCATGAAGGTAAGATTCATGTTTTTAAGCATTTCTGTTATATTTTTTTATATCCATAGCTAATGATTAAATATCCCTGCAGGCGTGGATCAAGAGATGAGAGGTGAAATTGAAGCACTCGTGGAAGCGCTGATCCATCAAGATATCAGTTACTCTAGATACACCTTAAATCATGCCAGATGTGAGATGATGAGCGCACAATCTTCAGTTTCCTTCAGGAAATGATATGGAATAATAGACACTCCACACAGGTGCAGAGAAATGATACACAATCATTCTCTATTCCATCAACATCTATTTCATTCTCCCAAGAAGTAGAATGCTCCAACAAAGGTGACCTCGATGTGTTAGCAGTTTCAATGACCATTCTCATTTGTATATTTTGATCCGTGTAATGAAAAGAGGGGAGGTGAAAAGTCAGGGAAGAGTGAGGGTCATTTCCTATTGCATAAGTATTACCTCCAGATAGTAGAGGAGGGATTTTTGTTTAGAAAGAAAAACTTTGATTTATTATGAATAAAGAAGACTGTTTGGTTGAATGAGGAGCCTTTTGTTTCAGATTTAAGGTCCTTTTCTTTTATATGTTTTGAAATAGGGTGTTGTTGCTGGCATAAATAAAAATGTGTGTTTGTTTTTGTGCATATTAATAACAATACAACTTATGATTAGCCTTGGTTGTTTGAATGTAATTCTTCATCACAATTAATTCATAGGCAGTCCCTGATTTGAAACTGTATTAGACATTAGTTGCAAGCTTTATTTGTATAAAAAGGAATGTGTATTGCTATATGAGTGATGGGATTGCAATTTGGATTTAATACAACCTTGTTCTTATTGAACTAGTAATTGATTCATTTGGACTTGAAATCTATATGTGATGTTTAACCTCTTTTGGTTTTCTCCTTCGGGATAGATTAGGATAGTTAGGACTAGATTAAGTAGTGGGAAGTAGTGTAGATAGGATTTGATACATATAGGTTAGTTATTTATTTTGTTGATTTAATTGAATTCTTCCTCAAGGAAGCAATCTCTCAACACCTTTAATGGTTTACGCGATCCTTTAAAACCTGTTAGAACTAGCCATTCCAAATGAAGGTAGATCTAATTGGGGTCTGCAATCGGTTCCTCTTGTTGGCATAGTGGAAATTCGCCATGTCAACGAATTGGCGCTAGAAGGAGGGTATGAACCGCCATCCACAATGTTTTATGATTTCATCTATAAATGTCACACATGGACTCGAAAATATTAATGCATGGACCGTGAAGGTCAAAAATACCCTTCCTCCCATTTGGAAAAGCCTCATTTTGAAGAAGGGACACTGTGGGAGTATCCTGTCACTCAGGAACAACTAGTCAATATACTTACTTAGGCATACACTCGTTCCCTCTCTCAGCTCCCCATCTTTCACTATTTACCTCTGACAACTAAAAGAAAGCTAAGGATCTGTTCCATAAAAGAAGAGACATCTGCAGCCCCGTCACTTGAAGATATTGTGCTTGAATCCTTACAAAGTATTGACACTCACTGGGAAGAAATTCCTGAAGATCCACTCTCTAAAGGTAATCCCTGGCCCAATTTGGGAAATCCTAATAAAGAACTCCTCGAAGAAACCTTCAACTAGAACATCCCTATCCACAATATGGCTAACGTTCCTCTTCTAGGTGGGAATCAGCTTTAACCGGGTGGAAACCAACTCTCACCTCCTCCGAGAGCACTCCCTCCCCGGCTCACTCAAGATGCTATAGCAGTACCTGGGCAACAACATCCCTTATCCAAGAATGTAGAAAGAGTACTGCCTAAATTCAACCCTGAGAAGGGAGACACTGCTGATAACCATATTCACTCTTTCTTCCTGACCGTGCACATGTTGGGGGTAGCCTATGAAGATATAGTATGTCTCCTATTCCCTTTTACCCTGATTGGTGCAACTTGCACATGGTACTTTAGCTTGAGAATAGGATCAATCACCTCGTGGGCTTCCCTTCAAGAGGCCTTTCTAGACAAGTATGGCGATGAAAAAACACCTGCGACCTTAGTTCTAGAACTATCCCATTTGAAAATGGAAACCAAAGAAAAGGTCAAGGACTTTAACGTCCAGCTCAACACCCTGTTTAATATAATTCCAGCTAATGCTAGACCTAGTGAGGAGGTTCTCATGGAATTATGCATCACTGCTCTCCCTATCCCTATTGTGATGTGGGTCAAAAGGGGTAACACACAAACCTTACAGGGTGCTATCGATGAAGCAGTAAAAGTCAAGAATGAAATGATCAGTCTCACAACATGTTGTCATACAGTAGGAGAAAAGAAAGCCTATCAAGAATCCAAGAAGAACAATGGGAGTGATAACAAAGTGGCTGAGGGCAAAGAAAGGGACACCACATATGTGGAAGGTTTGCATCAGATCGTTAAGAAATTGACAAACACAATCATTGATATGAAAAGGAATTCTGGAGAGAGTACAAGTGGGAATGGAGGAGATTATAACAATAGAAAACATTTTAAACCATTCTACCACAAAAAGACAGAAGGTGGTCATGGTCCACTTCCATTTCCTACTCCACCCAATGAAGGGAATTTAAATACAGAGGAGATAGCTCTTATCAAATCGCTACTTAACCAAGAAGAACCTATAGCGGAGCTAGAGCGAGAATAGGAAAATGAGAAAGAATACCAAGTAGAAGAGCCCTTAGACGAAGAATCTCAAATCAATGTACTATGGGATTTCTACACGAGTGAGAACGATGACGACAAAGGAGATAGTATGGCAGAAATCCACACTAATGAAATCCATACATGAAGTAAAGGGCCACTTGCAGGCATGATGAAGCTGGTAGACCAAACAAAGAAAGGTGTTCACCCTGTGAAGGCATCTGCTCCCAAAGTTCGTATCGGCAAGGGTAGACCTAGTAGTGAGTCCAAGAATACTCCTGTTGCAAACTATTGATAGAAAGAGAATACATATCTGACTACAACGAAAGAGACTCAAAATGGTAAACCCCCAACTAAGATGGGAAAAACCGGTATGTTTACTCTACCCTACCCTATTTATAACATTGATTACAACATTGTGGATGATCTTAAGAAATCTAGGGCTAATATCACATACTTTGATTTGGTAAAATTAATGCAACAAAGAGATTTGCTCTTGAAAGCTATGAATGAGTGGAACTGCAAAACTCCCACCATCCTAAGCAGCCAAACCAAGAAGTCAGTGTCCAGACATGTTAGTACCCCCAGTACAGCCCAAAGACCATCAACTCTAGAAGCCACTATGTCTAAAATGAATCGAAACCCCCAAGATGTCAGTGTATCCATGATAAGGAGGAAATCAAAATCCATGACTCCCCTTTTCCTTATCACATTTGAAATATTCAACATGAATGTACAAAATTGCTTGGTAGACTTACATGGCTCATCCACTATGATGCCTTACACTGTTGCTAAAAGACTTTATGTGATACCTGAGAAAATTGGAACTCGAATCATGCAATTAGATAGGACAAATGTGAAAGTAATTGGGGAATTTAAAGATGTATTGATTTAGATGACTACTAAACCACAATACACACAAGTCATTGATATAATTGTAGTCAACATACTTGAGGCTTATGGAATGTTGCTTAGTAGGGACTGTTAGCCTCCTGCTGCAGTAGGTTACTCATCTTTCATGATTGACATTTTTACATGCCAAATATGTCATACTTTGCATGCTGCAATGTGCCATATTTGCTACGGAGGCCAAAGAAGGATGCCATGAGAGTGTGCTAGTCTAAATGCCACTGCTGTGTTCCAATTTTGATGTGCTATTCCATTTTTGAAGATTTTTCAGTTAAAGGGAGGTCCAAACAGTTTAATCTTGGTCTCACTTGGTTTCAATTTCTTGTTGTAGAATATAGAGAATCATTATCTGTCCAAACAGCTTAATCTTGGTAGATTCTTATACAGGTAAAGAAGCAAGGATGCTCAACAGCTTATCTGAGCCCCTGGATGAAATAAGCGTAGATTTAGATAGGAGGGCAGTCAAAAGAAAAACGGATAGTCAAGGTTTGCTAGTTCAAGTGCACCAAAACCAATAGAATAAAAAATGCTAGGTAAGTAGGCTGGGTAAGTAGCTTTGTGGTTGCAAAAATCAAGTTATGTGATCCATTTCATGTTTTCAAAGTGTCATATCTATTCAGATCACAAGTTGGAGACAATTTTCCATTTAAAGGACTTCAAGCGAAGCATGTCTAACTTCCCCTTTCTTCCTTATTCCCTAAATCACTCACTAATTTCCCTGAAGAGGTCAAGATCTGCTTGATATCTCTTAGTCTCATTAGTTTCATATCAATTGCCTTGGTAAAGACCTGCTTTACTCAAGGAATGTTCATACTTCCTCTATTACTCATGTTTCCCCTTTATAGCCTAAGAGTTATACACTTAGCACTTTCTTGTCACAATTCATATTAACTACTAACTCTACTATGTAGCTCCCTATTTATCTCCCCTTCCCCCTACTAAAACTATCTTAATAACTCCCCTATATACTTATTCCCTTCCCCTGGTTGAAATATAACCATAAATACACTTGGGAATTGCTAAGTTTATCTGAAACTCAGCAAGAACCCTCATTTCCCCCCTCAAACCATCTTCTCATGTATATCAGACCTCTTCCCATGCCTTGAAATCCCTTCAAACATCAAAAAATTCTGCTTCCGATCATAAAAAACCCTCATCACTTACCTTGGTCCATGCTCCAATTGCAAAAGAGTTCTATTGGACCCCCTCCGATTCGATATCGCAGTCGGGAGGGGATTCGTGTATGAAAACAACGCATAAGTGTGCCCCCGATTGGTTTGGCTGAAAGTGATTTCGTCGATCGGCATATCGCTATGGCAAAACAAAACATGCATGTGCGCTGCCGATATGGTTCATCGCCGATGGTCTGTTACCGATCACGTATGGACGATTGGCGTTTCATATGAATCCACGGCATATATTATATATATATATATATATATATTATATATATATATTATATATATATATATATATATATATATATATATATATATATATATATATATATATATATATTATATACATATAATAGGCCGATCCCTTATCCTTCCGCCGCCTTCTCTGTTCTGCCATCCGTCCGATTACCGCGCCCTAGAGCTATGGTGGACGGGTCTGTTCCCTTCCGAACCTGTCGATGATATAGTGTCCGGGGATGGGAGTTTTTCCCCTGCCACGTCACCCTGCCACGTCACCCACCGTATGGGTCCCACCGCTGACGTCATGCTAACGTCATCCGCCAAAAGAAGCGCTAATCGCGCATTGAAAATTGCCTTAGATTTTGAATCCGGGCTTCCTAAGTAGCGATTTTGCCTTTGTGTGCTTTTCTTTCGGCGGATGATGTCAGCGGCGGGACCCGTACGACGGGTGACGTGGCAGGGTGACGTGGCAGGGGAAGAACTCCCATCCCCGGACACCGCTAATCGCGCATCGCTACGGGAAATAGGCCAAAATGGGGAATATTTTTCTTTAGCAGTCGTTTTTTCCTCGAAAGGGAAGAAAAAGGGCGATTTAGCATTTTAAAAGAGTATCAGAAGTAGAAAGAAGCCAAATTGCATGTCAAAGAGTATCAGTGTTGTAGCAAAGTGTATCAGCGAATATTTTCTCAGTGCTCGAAGATGATAAAACATTAAAGAGCCCCTAGCATGTCAAAGAAACAACAAAATCCATTTAAAGCCTCTCAAATCACAGTTACTGCACATCAAAGCCACTCAAGAGCAGTGGAGCAGAGACCAATGCGCAGTTAGGATAAATGGCCAGTGCATAACAACAAAGAACACATTCCTACTCATTTTGACGTAGCTGCCCCAATGCAGCACTTAGATAAATATTTCATGCATTTACTTCAAGATGAGATGAATTAAAGCACTCATTTCCCTCAGATCTGTTTAAGATCTGTTGTAATAAATATTTCGTAGATATTTTCTCTATATATACGACCCTATGTATTGAGAGGAGGGTGGTTGTTAGTTGGCTGATTCGATCCAGGAGAGACTCGCACTGTATATATGATATCTTCTATAATCAAAGACTTCTCACAAGCTTGGAGAATGGATTGTTTGCTGTGTTTAATGGTTGAAGAGTGACTGTGGAATTCTTGTGCTGTTACATGACTCAATAAGTGCTTCTTACCTCTGTTTTTTCATTCATAAATCACCATCTAAACAGCAGAAAGAAAGATTAGCTTAGAACTTGTTTAAACTGCACTCTATTCTCAATTTCTGTTGTTTCCTTATGTTTTCATTTGTTTTAGGCATAAATATGGATTCCACATGGCTCATGTATAGAGCTCATTCACCTTCCCTCTGTTAAGCTGAGTGAGAGATTCTTAATTGCCTCTCATTGCTTAGATTTCATTTCATCTCTTTTAGGTTGAAGATTGTTTTATGTGTAGCTACCTTGCTCCATTTTCCTCTTGTGACCAAGAAAACGCACCAGCGATCCTACTCCTTGACTCCATGCCCAATGATTTGAACTTATCACACTATGCATGGCTCTCTATTTGAAAGCATCATCCTTCCTACCACCAAACACAAAACCATTTGAACCCAATAGCTAGCCTAAAATCATCATCAACAAAATCATTAAGAGAGAGCCCTCCCTGATTGCAGGTAGGCTAGAACCTGCAGTCCAAAGATTGGTTTGTGGTCACCTCGGCCGTATCCCTTCAGGAGCTTAGGGACAACCTGAGTGTTAACGGGGACTGGTAAAAAAAACTGAATGGATATTTCTCAACTGATTGGTCCCATCTCTTGCTTCCTCGGAAGGGGAAGGGTGATATGCTGAGAGTTGATCATGAAAGATACATGAAGTATGTGGTGATGGAATTAAACAACCCCAATGAACCTGTAATGTTTACCAACTCTATCCTTGGGAATTATAGTTTCAATGTTTGTGCCACGGAAACCTGTTTTGGAGAATTCCATGTGGAAACAATTGAAGAAACTGTAATAAACATGTAGTTGGAAGCTCTCCCCTATAGTCCAACTGATGAACCACCTTGTAATATAGTAGATGATAGAACTAGTTTCGTAGGAAGCAATTAAATTGATGTAACACTGGACTCTATATTTTGGACACTCTATTTTGATGGCTCTAACTACCTTGGAGGTGCAGGTGCTGGGAGCATTCTCGTTGATCCACAAGGGAACCAAAATCTGATGGCCAGCTGGTTGGAGTTCACGTGCACCAACAACACTACCAAATACTAAGGCTTGCTGCAGGGCCTGAAAAGAGCCATTGATATGAGGGTAAAAAATATTAAATTTTTTGGTGACTCGCAGATGATTGTGGACCAGGTAAGGAAGAGGATACACTGCAATTCGCCACACTTGGTAAGATACCAACATGAGGTATGGAACTTAATTGATAGTTTTGATTCTTTTAATATCACATACATACCTCAAGGACAAAACTAAGATGCCGATCTGATGTTTGGTATGTCTGCAAAACTTTTGCCTGATTTTAGATTAAATAATAATAAATGTTATGTTGAATTGATTTTTAGACCATCTGTGCTTGACAACATCTCAAATTGGCAGGTGTGCGAAGATGACAAGCAAATCCTTGAGTTCTTGCACTGCGATAAGACATTCAAGAGTGTAATCATTGATGAAAAGGAGCATGAAAGGCTTATGAATGAAAGGGAAGATGAGGAAAAGGATCAGTCTAGTATGATTACCAAGTCAATTGTCAAGATGGAGCACTTGTATGACCTGCATGGTAAATTCAAGAAGCCAACTAATTTCAAAACACATAGCTCATCCATGAAGTATGAATCGGTCAACCTTTGAACCAAAGAAGACCCAAAAAATGTCAATTTGGGCTTGGGGTGCTCTCCACAAGAAAAGGCTGCATTTGTCAAGCTATTTAAAGAATACAAGGACATCTTTGCATGAACATATGGCGACCTAAAAACCTTTGATACTAGCATTATGCATCATGTAATTCCTCTGGAAAATGAGGCTAATTCCTACCAAAAAAAGCTTCACAAGATGCATCCAAGTCTAGAACCATGGGTGAAGAAAGAATTAAACAAAATGCTCGATGCTAAAATCATTTTTCGGTCAGACACGCTCGCTAGGTAGCCAATCTCATGCCAGTAAGAAAGAAAAATGGAGACATCAGGCTATGTATCGATTTCAGAAACCTGAACAAAGCATCGTAGAAGGATAACTATCATGTCCCTTCTATGGAACACATTCTTCAGTGCGTTTTTGGATCTGAAATGTTTTCCCTATTAGATGGGTTTTCAGGATGTAATCAAGTGTTGGTATCTAATGGGGATCAGATAAAAACAACATTCAACACTAAATGGGGCACTTATGCATATTGTAAAATGCCTTTTGGAATTATTAATGTAGGCGCCACATTCCAGAGAGCCATGGACATAACTTTCCGAGGATTGATCAATAGATCAGTAGTAGTGTACATGGATGACATTACAGTGTATTCGTATTGCAAGAGGGATCATATATATCACCTAAAACAAATTTTTGAATTATGCCGAAGATACAGAATATCGTTGAATCCCAAGAAGAGCATCTTCGCAGTCATATAAGGGAAACTACTGGGTCATATCCTCTCTAAAGAAGAGGTTTTTGATCCTGAAAGAATGGAGACCATCATGAGAATACAACCCCCAACAAATAAAAGGGCATGCAATCTTCCTTCGGGAAGATCAATTTCGTTAGGAAATTTGTCTCAGGCTTCACAGAAATAGTGTGTCCTATGCATCTAATGATGACAAAGGACTTTGCATATAAATGGAGCGATGAAGATAAGAAATCGTTTCACAAGGAGGCCATCACAGAAGCTCCTACGTTGGTCAACCCCAATTTTGGCAAGGAATTCTTCTTGTACACTTTTACTTCTGATGTTTAATATGTCTCGATTATCACTCAAAAAATGATGATGGCAACAAAGTCCCTATTTCTTATATGATCTCTAACCTTCAGGGAGCAGAACTAAACTACCCAAACGTGGAGAAAGAAGGCTTTGCGGTTTTCAAAGCCATAAAGCACCTCCGCCCTTATTTATTAAAGGCAAGGACTAAAGTATTTGTTCCCCATCTTGCTGTAAGAGCCCTCTTTGTGCAGAAAGAAATGGGTGAACAGAGAGGGAATTGGATGACCACACTTCAAGAATTCGACCTCGAGATTAAGCCAGCAAAGATAGTTTGAGGACAGGGATTCTGTAGGCTAGCAGCAGAAGCCTTGGCAGATAGAGAAGGGGCATCCAGAGAACTACAAGCATGGAGCATGCAAAATGAACAAGTAGAATTTAGGGAGGAGCCCCTATGGATTAATGATATGTTGATGTGTGAGTGTGAAAAATCGGAAGCCCTTTTGGATCTTGAGTCATGGTATTACGACATATGCTTTTATCTCACATGGGGAGCGTGCCCTGAACACATGGATTCATCACAGAGGAGAGCACTCAGACTGAAATCTAATTAGTATCACTTGGCCAATGACACATTTTATGATGGAATCTGGCTGAGGTGTTTGGAAAAGGATGATGTCGACCATGTCTTAAAAGAAATGCACGATGGCCTAGTAGGTGGTCACTATGGTGGAGAGACCACTGCTCACAAATAGTTGGATATTATTGGTGCACAGTGTTTAGAGACTCACATGCCTATGCTTGGAAATGCAAGGTATGTCAAATTACCGCAGGACGAGAAAGAAAGCAAACTGTTCCCCTCAGGCCCGTAATGATTTATCGCCCATTCCAGTAATGGGGTCTGGATGTGATAGACGAAATCACCCTAAACTCTTCACAAAAGCATAAGTATATACTCATAGTGACAGAATACTTCACCAGATGGACTGAAGCCATCCCGCTTCGAAAGGTGAATGAAGACGAGGTAATATCATTTATTGAGAAATTCATTATTAATAGGTATGGCATTCCTGACGCTCTCATATTTGATAATGCTTCTTACTTTTCATCATTGAAATTGACTAAAATTGCTATTGATAAATTAATTCACATGAGGTATGCATCGAACTATTACTCCTAGGGAAATGGAGTTGTAGAGCCCTTAAACAAGAACCTCATACACATAATCCGTAAATCTGTCACTGACAACTAGAGGAACTGGCACAACACTCTAACAAATGCCCTTTGGGCTGATAGGGTCACCCCAAAAGTGGCCTTGGGAAACTCCCCATACTTCCTCTCCTATGGACAGGAATCCATCTTGCCTCCCAATGTTACCCTTCCCTCTCTACAGATCTCCCAAGCTTCAAGAGGAACCCCTTCAACCTTACTTCAAGAGAGGATCAACCAAATGATGAGGTTGGAGGAATTGAGAGATAAAGCCAGAAATAAATTCAGAAATCAACAAATGACTGTGAAGAGATGGTTTGATCGCCATCTGGCAAGAGATAAAGATTACCAAGTAGGAGAGCTAGTCCTGAAATGGGACAAGTTGAATGAGCCAAAGGGTATACACAGGAAATTCCAACACTTATGGCTGGGCCCATTCCAAGTTGTGGAAAAATTCCCTATCAATGGCCAACATTTGAAGAGATACTTATAGTAGCCACCACGTGGTGGTTACCTCCTGAGTAGGTTAGAATTCATTTTATTTTTGCTGTTAGTTTAGTTACATTTCCGTCTTTCCCTTTATTGTTTTTTTGCAAAGTTTATTTTCCTTCAGTTTTGAATTATAGTCCTTTTCATCCAACTGATTTCGGTCCTCTAGTCTCATTTTTACCTTTTTCAAATTGCCCCTATTCACCACCTTCAGCTTTCACCTCCTTCATTAACCTGCTGATGAGTCTGTTGATCCTAAATCCATTGTTACCTTGCAAGTCAAACAAATTTTCAATGAGCCCATGAGGACTGGAAAATCAGAGGTGGAATTCAAACAGAAGCCACTCATTAGTATCTATTGGGAACCAGGCAAGATATGTTGATAACTTGGATATTTGTAGCATGTAGGGACATCTTTATAAATGAAAAATGTGTAACTACAGCTGGACTGGCATGCAGGAATGCTGCATTTTAAATAAATCCCACTGAGACCTAGCCTATGCTTACTTGCAAGGTTTGCAGTTATTCTCCATTGGTCCCATACACCACAATAAATTCTCCAATACCTAACATCTAGAAGTAAATCTCCTTTCATGGGCTAAACTCACTATCATATACCATGTGGCAAATCCAATTGTGCTCTAGTCCTTGTGCCTGAAACTGGAAGGACTTATTTAAAAGAAAATGAAATGTTAAGTCCTTGTGCCAATCTAGAAGGATAGGTTGTTTGGGAAGCCGATTAGAGTAAGGAATATTGCTGGGTTGACACAACAAGCCCAAACTTACTTAAGTGGTCTAAAAATATGGCATGATCCATGACTCCGCCCCATTCAATCATATGAAAATATAGCACTGAAATTCTCATATAAAGTGCAGAAAAACATATCTACATCAAGTTTGATGAGCAATATAGAGCCAAGGTACACACCTCAACAGGTATTGACAGATTAATGATGGCCTTGAAAGGATTTTTGAAAGTAGGAAATAGGTAAAGGAAGGTCAATAAATTCCATAATATTACCATTGGAGAATGCCTGTCAAAACCCTATTAGTAAGTAGAAGCTATTTGTCTTTATCTCACCTGAAGTAATTAATGTTGAAGTGGAACTCATGCTTGTCCATATGTACAATTTGCATTTCAAGTTGATCTTAACACCTTGATGTTCTATTGATCCAAGGTTTATTTGGAAAAAGAGATAACTAGTTCGCCGAGTGGTTCACCATTTGTTGTGGCCACAAGAAATCACCTTATTAAAATTTTCTCTGGTAGCAATTTTGAATGGGTCCCCTAGAATTTGATCTTGCACCCCTCCAAATGATCTATTTTATCCCAGGGATTTTAACTCTTTGCCAAGTCAAATCTTCAAATTTTAAATGGTTAAGGCCCCCTCTTCAAATATCTGCCGCATGGTTCATCTCTAACCCTTTCTAGCCCCTCATTCATACCCTCCATTGGGACCTTTTCAACCATCAAAAACCTTCTATCACACCTTATTCCCATCATAACTCTTTATAATAGAAATACTTGAAAAAATTCCCAACTTACCCATTTTTCTTCGCTTAACCATAATCAACATTAAAGCAGAATGCTTATCATAATGCATTGGACCTCACAGTTTTATTAACCAAAATGTTTATATTTCAGGTCCGGAGCCCCCATTCTCATATCGCAATTGGGCGGGATTCCCAGGCTATATATATAAGTGGCACACTTGGCTTTTGGACCTAATGCCATTATAATGCAGTATACTAGATATCGGGTTCTAATAGCCCCATTTACATATCACAATCAGCAAGGTCTGAGCCTTATATAAGACACCATCACTACCAACCAGGAATTAAGGGGAATACTCCCTCTTTGACTTTCCAGTTATGAATACTTCGGACCTGACAATGATTTATATGGCACGACTAGGATGCATATTATTTCAAGCCAGTTTTCCCATATATTCCTGTGTTTTTCGAAAAATATTGAGGTTGGGGTTTTTCAAAGTGAAGTCTAACATTGCAAACTTGCCAGTGGTATTAACATCTATATATATATATA